>APFE030324973.1:431-30023 GCA_000404065.3 Pinus taeda | reverse complement strand
CCCCCCCCTCCCCTATATCTCTTCCCTCCTCTCCTCTCTCACTCGCTCTCTCTCCATCTCTCCTTTGTCACTCTATCTCTCTCTCGACCTTTATCTCTCTATGTCTCTGTTATTCGCTCTTTCCCACCCCCCCCTCCCTCATATCTCTTCCCTCCTCTCCTCTCTCAATCACTCTCTCTCCATCTCTCCTTTGTCACTCCATCTCTCTCTCCACCTTTATCTCTCTATGTCTCTGTTATTCGCTCTTTCCCACCTCCCCCCTCCAACTCCATCTCTCTCTCTCTCTCTCTCTCTCTCTCTTGAGTCCTCTCTCTCTTCCTCTTGTCCCTTGTCTCACCCCATCTCTCTCTCTACCTTCTGACTTTGTTACTTTCTTCTTCCCTCTCTCCTTCTCTCTCCCCCTCTTTTCCCCTCTCTCCCACTTCCATCAATATGTCTCCCTCTCTCTCTTCCCTTTCTCTCCTTATAGGTCCCCCTGTATCCCCCTCTCTCCCACTTCCATCTATATGTCTCCCTCTCTCTCTTCCCTTTCTCTCCTCTCTCTCCTCTCCTTCTCTTTGTCTTCCCTCCTATCCTATCTCCCTCTCTCTGCATCTCTCCCTTGTCTCTCCCTCTCTCTCGACCTCTATCTCTCTATGTCTTTCTTATTCCCTCCCTCCTTCTTCCCCTCCAAATCCTCCTCTCTCTCCCTCCCTCTCTCCTCTCCTTCTCCTCATCTCTCTCTTCATTCCTATCTACCTCTCTCTTACACCTTCCTTTCTCTCTCCTCCTCGTCACTCTATGTAGTCAATCCTATAAGCAATGAATAAAATATTTTACGTTTTAGTTTTTTTATTGTGAAATGAGTTATGGTTTTTCAACATGTGGTATTGATAAGCCATTGTATTGTAACAAAACCTATTTATAATTTAATAATATCAATGGTAAAGTAAGTGTGGATATCCATGGTTAAGAAACTTGTTATATTGTAAGTCTATTGTAAGTATTAATTTTTTATGTGCTTATTAATTTAATTTAAATATGGTTATGTAATCATTATTAGTAATAGAAGGTCATCTTTTGCACAATATAACGCCATATGGATAAATTCCTTACATATTTTATGCCATGATTTATGGATATGGTTGCAGTATTCATCAATGACATTTAGATTAGGGTTCTTCTCTATTTCGAGGGCTTCTTGAATAATGCAAGAATTATAGAATAATATAGAGGCTAGGATTTTTTATTTATCAAAATAAATTAAGTGCTTGGACTTATAAGAGTGGCAAGTGATGGTAAACTTTGAAACACAACTATGGTCAGTATTAGCCATGTGTTCCTTGAGGCGGCTTTGGATGGGTGATCAGTTTGGCCAGTATAATATTTACCGTAAGAACGAGAAATTCGATAAACCCATGATCCTAGAATGGGATATGTTGTCTTTGGCCGATCAGAACGATTTTTTAAGGGTTTTATGGGGCTCAAATACAATTTTTATGTTATTCTTGGCCAAGATATTTGAAATAAGATCAGTGGTTCTTTTAATGTATGGGAGGCTGACTTGGCCACAAGAGGGAGAGGGATTATAATTGGAGGATCCAGGGTGAGCAATAGAATGGGAGGAATAATCGTTGGCTTTAAAGACCTTAACCAGATGGGATTTTTTAGCTGAAAGAAACTGGGGAGAAAATATTCTTAGAGCTATGTAGAAGAGGGTTTTGAGAACACTTGACTTTTGGGATGGGTGGTAATGAGAAAGGGCATGGAGACTTGATGGGAGAGGGAGCCATTGGGTGGCGGGAAACAAGGACGTCTAAGAACGGAAGGGAATTATCAGATTCAATTTCCATAGTGAACTAGATATAAGGGGGGATGTTATTAAAATGGGAATGAAAGGCAGGTCCACCATATTTCCAAATGAAAAAAGTGTCGTGAACAAACCAAAACAAGAATTTGGGTTTGAGATGCCAATAATTAAAAGCTATGGTTTGAAAGTGTTCCATAAAGATGTTAAACTATCGGAGAAAGGGGCCTTGCAAAATAAAATTATAATACTAAAAATTGAATTTTATAAATTTTTTATTTTTTTTTACTTTCAACTCTTTATTATTAATTGAGCCAAGAATTAAATGTTTACATTATAACATCTCCACCATAATGAGTTCTACATAATTATTTTTAATCTTTCATCATTTTTTAATTGAATGCACACATAAATGTTAAATGTTAAACATTTGCACTTGACATCTACTCTACCCCATATTGACTCTAGGTGCAATAATAATTTTGTAAGGATATTTAAATTTCATGAATAAGCACATAAAACTTAATGCTTACAATATAAAAAAAAAATTAGCCATAGATATTCACCCCCACTTTACCATGCATATTATTAACTACACAATACCATGGCCACTATGATGGCTTATCAATACCACATGCCCAAAAACTATCTCTCATTTCACTATCAAAATAAGACTTACAATATAACAAGATTCTTAACCATGAATACTCACCCCAATTTATGGATATTATTAACTTAACCATACCATATCATGGGCCAATATCATGGCTCATCAATACAGCATGCTCAAAACCCATATCTCATTTCAAAATCAAAATATCTTTTTTTTTTTAACTTAATTTTATTAAATTTTTGTGTTGAGAGACACTCTCCATTCCAATATGGAAGAGATGTTGTAATGTCCTATAAATTACACAAAAATAAAAATAAAAATAAAATGTAAAATTATTAATTAAAAAATTTTGACTTCGAAATTACATAAAAAGAAAAAATAAGTAAAAAATAAAATTAATATTAAATGAGCCTAGATCCATCTTAATTTCAAATACATCAAGCTAAAGGAATCAAATCTCTAGAGGTGCAAAACTTTCTTCATATTTTATATTCTCTTTTAATTGCCAATATTTATGGGAGGTATGAGGGAGATTAGTTGGATAGGAAATATGGTTAAAGTGCCAAGATATTGAAAAGAGGAAATTACTATGCGGGATAGTCACAACCATAAATATAGTGTTTTTGCTTGTGGAGATGACAATAGGTATATCAAGAAGTTCAAGTGAGATGTCAAGCATATCCTAAAATTGCCACTTTTGATACGTATCAAATGATATATTATTCTAATTGAAATGTTCTAATTTAATATAATTATTTGCAACTATCACATTAACTTCAACCCTAACTATCAAATATTATTTTTCTTTTAAATATACTATATAAATGTTAACATTTAAAAACAAGTGTTAATTTAATTTGTTTTATTAGAACATCTTTAATTTAAATAAATTTATTTTATATATTTTATAGATATTAACATTATTTCAACTTAATTTATTTTATTAAACATCTTCAATTTAAATATATCTAATTTATAAATAAATACTATTGGGCTCGAACAGATATTTTGTCGGGGAATACTGTCGGTCTCCTTGTCTCCTCGTTCGCAGTCCATTGTCACAAGCTACATAAATATGAAATCAGCTATCAGCACTTATATAAAAAACTTCACAAAAATCTGAATCAGCGGAGCTCATTTTACTGCCTGCCCCTGAAACATCTATTCTCATGCTTTGAGTCTTAAAAAGTTCGATTCATTTCAATGTGTGGGTTTTCAAAGATGAAATATTGTAGGTATTTGTTTTCATAAAGTTGAGCATCATTTTTGTGTCCAACTTTTCAGGCGAATATTACATCGATCATGAGAGGAGAAATAACTGTGTAAATAATTAAGAACAATTTTGTAAAATAAGGTGAAATCACAACTAAGACAAAAATGAAAGATGAAACAGTAGGAAACTATTTTTTTGTTAAAGCAATGAATCAAGTTAATCTAAATAACTTCTTTGTAAATATATTAATTAAAGTAAAGTAATGAATCAAGTTAATCTAAATAACGGGACACATTCATTTTTAAATACAACAAATTTAAAAAAATCCTCTTGTTTTAAGAAAACATCAAGTTATTAAAACTCTTATTCCATGTATTACCAAGTAGATAAAGATAGGAACTAACAAACAACCATTGCCTAAAATGAATTTCAAGACTGTTAGTAGATGTTTTATCAAGAACGCATAAAGAATGATTTTTTAATTTTAGCTTCGTTTTTATTTAAAATGAAAAGGATATAAAAAACAAATTTTAGCATGGATTATTTTATGATTACTTATCGTATGATCATGAAGCAATAGAGGTCATATTTGGAATCAAAATGTTATAAATGCATGAAATTAATGGTACAAAGAGGAATCTTGAATAGTTCTAGTTACATAATTCTCCATTGCATTATGCTAATGCTTGTAATTCAGAGTTATCATGGTGTTTTTAAGAATAATAACTATTCATCTCCTTGATATACTCACGAAGATCATTTAAAAAATATTTGAAATGAACTACTCCCAACACACTCAATAAAGATATTATTCACAACTTTTAAATAAGTTAAAGAACCCTTGGTGAAGGAAATTTCAGCATGCAATGCTTCCAACACACTCATAAATATATTACTCACAAATTTTAAATTAGTTAAATAACCTTTGGTGAAAGAACGTGCAACAAAATAAAAAAAATTGACTATAGGCCAGAGCAACAAGAAAAGTCATATACACTGTCACAGAGGAGAACAAAATGACGGAATTTATAATAAAGATAAGCAAAGTCAACAATTGCACAAATTAAGATTCAGTTGATAGTTAAAGCAGTGGGATCTAATGGTGGAAGAAGTTGCAATCGTCTAACATTGGATCTGACAGTGCACAAGAGTACATAGTGGTAACCAAGGGAGTTCTTCCCAGAGGGAATGACTTACGGTGTAATAAATAGTTCTATTTTATTTTTAGTATGAAATATAAGTTAGATATAAATTGCATTATTCATATACCTTTAGAGTAAGATTTAAAATTATTATTAATTAGCTATAAACAAAATATTGTAATATACATTTTAAGTTCAAATATATGTAAAGTAATTGAAACCAAAATTCATAAATAAGTGTGTTTTATGATGACGATGATGTAGAATGTTCAGTAAGACCTATAGGGTCTACTAGATAAGAAGGTAAGGATTAAAAATATTTCCTTAACATTTTATTTCTATGCTCAAAAAGAAGTGAAAGAAGGGCTCCCACTTAAGAGTTTTGTTCAATGTTGAGTTAAAAGGTTAAGAAGGTTGGTAGTATGATACATATTTGGAAAAATAGATCGAATATGAGTATAAGATAGACAATCTAAAATAGTGATTTTCATATTCAACTCTCCTACGATTGCACAGGGGACAAAATCTTTCATCCCATAGTGCTATTTCATCCCATGGTGCTTTGGGAAATGATCAATGTTGAGTATCATTATAAAACTCATGAGAATATGTTCTAATCTTGGAAATGTTCATTTTCTTTTTAACTGTTATCACCAAAAAATTGATCATCTAGTCTAATTTACTAGATGGATCGAACTACATATGTAGAGCCAATTTTACCATAGTAAAATTGCTTTCACCATGAGAAATTATTTAATAAACCACCTTCATTAAGTAATTTATATTTAAACCCATGAAGAATGATTAATAAATCACTATTTATTTGATTTTCTTCTAGGAATAATTAATTAAACCATTGTTTTATTATTATTCCTTGTCAAATTTGACCCAATCATGAAAAATAAAAAGATAAATAGTTATTTATCTTATTTTTCTCTAAGAATAATTAATTAATCACTAATTAATTATTATTCTTTGTTAAATTTGACTAAATCCCTTAGGAATAATTAAATAAATCCTTATTTGTTTATTATTCCTTAACTAATTCCTTGAGATGATAAATAAATCATTTATTTATTTGTTATTTCTAAATAAAAGTTTAAATGCTTTTTCCCTCCTAACCAAATATAATAAAATATTCCAAGTTGTTATTCCAAAAATGGGATCAACAATATTTTATTATTGCTCATTATTCATGGATAACTCAATATTTTATTACAAATAGAAGGGTTTTCCATTAATTATTCACTTTTGATTATTTTCATTGTGCATTCACTATTGTAACTCTGATTATTTTCATTGTCACACTCCATATTTTGCTAGGTTCATGCATTATAGAGGAGAGAGACTCTACATAAGCTGAAGACGTTTGAGAATAGCCAAGAACCCATCCCATAGAGGGGGACTGGTAACATTTATTTGTTCTCTTCACATGTGTTATTATAAAATTATTCTTTACATATTTGGTTTCCATTCGATGATTGGAGTTATTACTCTTTATTTTTGTTGTTTAACTATGATTGTGGCATAGATTAGAATTTGGATTCATTTGCTAAGTGAGCTATGGTGAATTTGGAGAGGAGGAAAAGGCCTTAAACGTTGTTGAGATCGTAGCATGCAAACCGACCGTCAGAATCAGGATCTATGACTTTCAGGTAGGTGCCCTTACTCATCTCTTCAATTTTAGTGGTTTAATTCCTGATTTTTGGCACCTGGTAACTCCTTGAGAGACCCTTTCACTTGCTCATAGTTGCATCGCACTTTTTAGGTCCAGAAGTGCGATCTGGCTTGTAGGAAATAGCTAGAAACCTGCGAGCTCGCACTTTTTGGGCTGAAAACTATGATTTGTGGCTAGAGGAAGGGTTGGTCTGCTGGCCTAGTGGGGCCTGTAGGCTTATTAGTGTAGACCATTGTTTTCTTCTATTTACTAACAGGACATGTGGTGTTTTGCAGGCATGGCAGAGCCGAAAATCAACTGACATGAATGAGACTTGGATATTCTTCGATCCGAGATCTTGGGGGATCATGCATTTCGAGGGGTGTTGGCTTGTTATGGGGTTCTCAAGCTGGTGGAGAACCCATTGATGAGGGTAGGTGTGCCCTTGCTATTGAGAATTGTGAGCTATTGGGACCCAGACCAAGAGATCTTTGTTGTGGAGGGGCACAAGATCGAGCTGACATTACAGGATATTTTCTTCTTGACTGGACTTCCTCCCCTCAGAGTAGTGGGGGATATTCATCTGGTGTTACCTCATGGGAGGAACATTATTGAGTTCGTGGAGCGCCATTGTCGACAGGGTGTTCATGTAAAGGGCATGCCTATCCCACTTCCTAATCTAGAGAGGCTAGAGACACAGGTTGTTGTTGTAGTTGTGTTACAGGACTTGAGTAGCCAGGCATTCCATCACATCACTAGTGGGCATATGATGTTGGTTGAGAGTGTTTTGGCTGGGACCTACTATGAGTGGGCCTAGATGATGCTGTTGTTGGTGAAATGGTAGTTGAGTCTTTGCAAGAGGTAGGTGAATCGTGACTATGCTTTTGGTACAATACTGTGTGTGTTATTCTTTGAGAAGATACCCACTATCCATCCTCTTGTACAGATCCGAGATGGGGACCAACAGGAGCCCAGGATGCATCGTTGGGGGCAGCTACTACAGAGAGTAGGAGGAGGGGGAGTCGGACGGTTGTTCAAACTAGATTTTTTCACACACTGGGATCAGATGTCCCTTTACATTAATGACTACCCTCATAGTGGGAAGAACTATCAGGGGAATCCTCACTTGCCACTTCCACCAAGGCGAGCATGGGGACGAGACGATAAGTGTTAAGTTGTTATGTTTTATGGTGCATTTTATATTTCTATCACATGTATATGGTACTGAGTGTGAAATATGTTGTATGCAGACATAGCACCAGTGAAGTCCGTAGGATATGCAGGTCAAGCCACAACGCCGACGGCTATAGATCGAGGGACATCATCCTCACAACAGGGTCTAGAGGATACTACATGCTTGATGATTTGCATTGTAGGTTTGATGTGCTCTTGACTAGGCTTTTAGAGTGTGGATGGAACAACTTAGAGGACCCATAAACAAATGACTGCACCAGTCTTCCCTCAAAATGGTGAGGTATCATGAGGTATGTGGCGATGGAAGGTCAGGTAGTACATGATGTACATGCAGGTGGAGCAGAGCGTTTGGCGTAAGATACTCTGGATAGTGACTAGATGTATGGACATGTGGGTCCCTTTGATTGTGATTTTTGTAACATGCTATGGGCATGTCGAATGTATTTAGAGCTATGGCTCCAAATACGTTTATGATACATAATATGACTATTTGTGGCAGATCCAATGCACATGTTGTTTAAATGGACTAACATATGAAAGGGGGTAAAAATGGCCCATGCTATCGAGGCTAGGTTCCAAGAAAAGCAACTTACACCATCAACATGACTAATATACGATGTGGATGATGGATCCATCTAAAAGGTGAAAAATACAATGGATGAGATGATGCAATCTACCTAAATTCATGGCAAAAATAAAGAAACACAAATCAAAGGGATGTGTTATGAGAGAAATTTCTTGAGGTAGAGCGCATTGAGAGAGTTAGGAAGGAAATGACCTTCAAAATCCTCTAAAGAAATGCCCCCTTACTTAAGGGTAGGGGTAATCAGGGGTAGACATAGCTTCCATGGTGTCCTCATTAGGTTGGGAGATGGGTGGATAGGAGGAAGACTAACTACATGATGTGGCGGGATTACCTCATTCACCAACCTAAGAAATAAGGTTCACATACGCATCATATGGAATGGTAGAAGACAGACTAGTAGATGGAGGATCTATTGATGTTGAGACGTGGGATTCTATTGGAAGAGGTTCGATAGAAGCATGCACAAAAACCTCAAAAAGGTTTTCCTGCGAGGAACTCAAGGATGACAATAGGTAAAGAATGGGTCCTGTGGTGTCTGCCATCTCAACATCAGGGGGAGGGATCACAATAGTAGGGCTAGAGTCTCCCTATTCTGGTTGACTAGTGGTACCAAAATCCATAGGTAAAGGAGTAGAGGTTCCACTATGAGTGGCCTCGTATTCACGAATCATCCCAACGCAATCACAAAATTCATCGAAATGAGGGAAACAATGAGAATATTGACCATGAATATGGCACAGGGCACAAGGGTGGTTTGTGTGAAGCATTTTGAGTTTCTTAGGTGGGACCATTAAGTTAACATGGACTTCTCAGATATTCCACTCAGGGAACGCTTCATGAACCAAAGGTTTAAGTTGAGTAAGCTTAGGATAATTGTTGGTGGCGTGCCCAACAACCTGACACAAAGCACATGGGCGTGTCAAATTTGGGGCCTCGTCCTACAAATATTTCCTTTTAGCTTTGACACTTTGGCCAAATTCCTTTGCAACAGGAGTTGGTTCTTGTTGAGGTTTTAATGGAACTGAAGTAGCAGCAAGGGTATATTGTGCTATATAACCCCACCCCCCCATTTCAATATTTTTCTTAATTTTATTCTAAGATGCTAAATAGGAAATAGGGTCCCTTTAGTTTGTAAAAGGAAATAAAATCTTTACATATAAATCAATTTCTTTGTTTCTCACTTTTTAAATAAAAGTGCTTCAAAAGCCCCTTTAAAAACAACACACATCGCAAATTGCAATCGATTAAGGTTAAGGAACATACAATCTGTATGATATTATTGTGATCTGAAATTCTCAACCTTATATCTTCTTAAGAAAATCATTGACAAACATGCGATATGATAAAGCAATCGCATATCGCCTATCGCATCGCAGATTCCAAGTGATAGGTTTAATAGGATATTAAAACTTTGTGATGCAATAAGATTCTCGCATCAACCTCACATATTGCAATCCCAATGGAAATAAGTGATAATCACCTCGGGCATGCACAATGCGATTTTTTAATATAATAAAGTGGTTTAATGATAATACAGAGAAAACATGATACAGGCAGTCAAATAAATATTTTCCCAACTCTATGTGTCAGGTCATCGTTGATCGCAATCACAGAAATTAGAAAGACTCTTAAAACATGGCACTTACACCTCCCAACTTGCAATATGTGATGGCTCTTCAATAGAATATATATTGAAGATGCTCATCGCAAAGTCGGAAATTTTATGAATCACATTCTAATTAGGCCTTAACAAAACTGCGATGCGATCTATTTATTGAAAATTTAAGTTTCACATCATTAAATACGACAAAACATTAAAAATAGTAATGACTTCAGTCCTTCAAGATTTCATCGTTCATGTTAATATTATTTCACTATATGAAATCTTTGGCACCAAATACTCTTGCCCTAATTTTCGACTGTACTATTATCACCACTATCTGTTCAAGCATTAGCCGCTCTGAAAGTTTAATTTTATCGCTCTTTTCTATTTCATATAATTGCAGTTTGAATTTGGAAGTATGTAGCCAGCTAAAATGAGAAAGAAAGCTCGAAAGATGAAAGCTTCTCCAGTAGTACTTGAAGGAACAGAAAGAGTTGTGTTGATCTCAGATACGACATGTCAGGACAATGGGAAAATTTCATGGTAAGGCATATATGATATGATGGGAGACGAAAATCCTAAGGTAACTAAAGGATAGGCAACAACGCATGGACTTGTAGAACCTGAGAATACACTATGTGATTTAGCCGACTTTTTTCTTCATAGAATAGTGGCTCGACCAAAGATTTTGCCATAAAATGACATGGTAAAATGGGTAGTTGAGGGCATCAATATAACAGACAGGATGCTATTCGCAGCCGACGAAAGATTGTTTGGATCCTTTAAGCTTGAGGACTTGAATAAAATGTATCACTTGTCGGAGTCTCATAAGTGGTATAAGAAATCATTCCTTGAATCTTTCATGAAGGAAAATGAAATAGAATCCGACCCCATCAAACAATGGAGGAACTTCCCTAACAAACACAAGCATGAGTCATCTGGTATGTATTTTGAGGACTCTCTAGCACCTCCATATTGTTATGCTACCACAATGAAGTGTAGGCTATTTGGGAGCCCCAATTGTGCTAAGTTTTCCATTGAAATGGTCCCGTTAATAGAAGCAACATTGAATTCTTTCGTGATGGATTTGGCTTCTGTCTTATGAGACAAAATGGTAGTCCAAATACTTGATTATAGGAAAAACAAGTTTGTGACCACTCCAGTTGTCCTCCATTCTATATGTGTGCCTACATAGTCGACACCATTTGTTTCAATTCTGATTTTCCTATCATGGGATGGAAATGGACTATTCAAGGCCCAACTCCTATCCATATTTACCATAAAGACCTATGTAAGAAACAATATAAGATGAATTTTTACAATATTTTCCATGGCTTCATCCTACGCGTTCATCAAGCCATCTTTAATATACCGGCCTGTTGGTTGTTCAAGGAAGCTAGCATCGATCTAACTTCAATTGGCAGTTGGTTTGGGGAAGAATTGTTTACATACATTAGGGTTTTTGGCAGCATTAGCAACCCGCATGTCCTTCCCCACGTTGTTGTTATTATGCCCCATAGAAGCCCACTATTGTTATTGTTGTGCCCCTACAATATTATTGTTATGTAGGCTCTGATTGTATTGGGACCCCTAAGACTCCTATATATAGAAGGGAGGTCTTGTCATTTGTATCATCCAAGAATTCTTCATTTCTATAATGTAAAGGAGGTTTCCCCCTTGACGAGGTTTATTTTGAAGTCGTTGATCTATATTTTATATCTTTTTGTGAGCTGGTTTCATAACATTTTGTATTAGAGCCTTTGGATTCCAGGGTTTCACCGCTCCAAATAGGTCATCATGGAATTTTAGCTATACCATTTTGCCTACAAAGTTTTAGAATCCAAAAAAAAAACCCATTTAAGAAGAAATAATTTTGAACCTTGGGTCCAAATTTCAGATCTTGGCGTGCTATATTTTCGGAGATATGATCACAGGAATTTAGGGTTTTTACAAGCTCCAGAATTCCATCACAAATAGGTCATTGTGTAATTTTCACTATAATTTGTTTTCTATGAAGGTGCAGACACTAAAATTACGACCTATTTGAGCCGAAATCATAATGAATCTCATGTTTGAATTTTAGATCTTGTTTCACTATATTTTCGGAGAGATGGTCCAATCCATTTAGGGTTTTTGCAAGCTACCGAATTACATCCAAAATAGGTGACCTACGGAAAATCATCATAACTTTCTCTCTAAGCATTATCTTGAAATTTAATAAAATGTTATAGAAATATAACTGCCTGTAGTTTTCTCTGTATTGGTTTTAGGTCCTAAGGTCAAAACAATGACATGTGAAACTTCGTATAAGTTTGCTCTATGGAACCATTCTATAATTAGGTCATCATGGGAGATTTAGCATAACTATTTCTTGGAGAATCCAATACTGAATAGACTTGTGGGGTTGGAAAGACGACTCAAAGGGATATTGAAGGAGACAATTTTAGACCTTGGAGATCCAAAATTACAGAGATAAAACAAATTTAATATGAAGCTCCTACAAAGTAAAAAAATTTGTGTAGGTTTTGCATAAGTTTGGTTGAAAAATTAGTTTGAAGGAATTCAAAGGGCGTGGAAGCTAAGATGGATGGTATAGAAGAAAAAATTAAAGGCAACATGGATGATTTTAAGGCAGATTTGACAAAATTTCTACAAGAAATGCTTAGTAATGGTGAAAAGGTAGTAAAGGAAAGTCATGATGAGAACAAAATAAATGTTAATCATGATTTCATAGACTCTGACATTGGATTAAAGACCCACCATGTTCAAAAGATCGATATGAGGAAGTTTGATGGTAAAGATCCCATAACATTGATACTACATATGGAGCAATATTCCAATCTCCATAATGTGCAAAACACACAAAAGGTATGCATTGCAACTTTATATCTGGAACCAAATCAATTTGTATGGTATCAGTGACTTTCTCTCATAAACAATTTGTCACTTAGGAAATTTTTACGGAAGAAATGATAGCACATTATGAGGATACAAAAAGCAAGACCTTTTTTAGCCAATTGATAAATCTCAAACAAAACTGTTCAATGATGGAGCACATTGAGGACTTCCAAAAATTGAATATAAGGGTAAAGGATATTCCAAAGGAGCATAGGATTGATGTTTTCATAGGGACTTTAAATGATAACATCCAACATGAGTTTCACCTTTGGGAACCTGATTCACTGGAGAAGACATTCAGGTTGCAAGAAAAATGGAAAGAAAAATTATGGCAACGAGGAAGTCTACCACTTACAACTATAAAGACGGAAGTTTTGCTTCCCCTAGCCTTTCACCTCCAACAAGGTTGACACCACAAAAATTGGAAGAAAAAAGAGCAAATTTTTTTTGTTACAATTGTGATAGAAAATACACTAAAGGTCATCAGTGTGCTAAGAAGAAATTAATTTACATAGATGGGGAAGAGGAACAAGAAAAGGAACAAGAAATGTCAAAAGAAGAGGATATACACCAAGAAATAATCCTAGAGAAGGAAGAAATGAATATAACCATATCTTGTAATGCATTGAAAAGAATTACCACTCCTCAAACTCTCAATATAGAAGGGCATATCATGAAGAAAAAGGTAATAGTGTTGATTGATTCGGGTAGTACCCATAATTTTATTCATTGTAAGATAGCCAAGGAATTGAATTTCTTCCTATATCTAGCACCAGAGTGTCAAGTAATGGTTGAAAATAGAGTAACCATAAATTTATCTAGAAAGTGGCATAATATCAAGCTATCCATGGGAGAATATGTCTTGAATAGTTCAATGCTTTCCATTCTAATGGGTGGTGCAGATGTTGTACTAGGAGTCCAATGGCTACAATCTTTGGGTGTGATAGCTTTTAATTTTCAAGAAATTTTCTTTGGGTGTGATAGCTTTTAATTTTCAAGAAATTTTCTGTCCCATATGTAAGTTGAATTAAGGGGTATAAAAGGGAAACCAGGAAAGATAATAAGCTCTAACAGCATGAAAAATCTTCTAAAGAAAGAACAATGAGGAGTAATAGCACAATTATGTTCACTAGAGGTTCCCATATTGAAATAGTCTATTTCTCCAGATCTTCAAAACGTTTTGGGCAATAATTCGAAGGTGTTTGAGACTCGCAAAGTCCTCCCACATATTCGTGATCATGACCATGTTGTTCATTTGATTTGAGGCAGTGTTCCCCCAAAAATCAGGCCTTACAGATATTCATATGGCCAAAAGAGTGAAATTGAATGCATGGTTGCATTGATGAATTATTGGGTGAATTACATGGATCAATTTACTTCACCAAGTTGGATCTTCATTCAGGATATCATCAAATTAGAATGAAGGCTGAAGATATTCCAAAAAAAACATTTAGAACTCATGAGGTTCATTATGAATTTTTGGTCATGCCTTTTGGCCTTACCAATGCACCTTCTACATTTCAAGGTTTGATGAATTCCATTTTCAAAGCCTTCCTTATAAAATTTGTGTTAGTATTTTTGGATGATATACTAATCTACAACAAGTCTTGGAAGGACCATGTTCAACATTTTGATAGGGTGCTCAAACTATTGGAAGAGAAACAATTATATGCAAAAAGATCCAAATGTTTCTTTGGAGTACAAGTGGAATATTTGGGTACTCAGTGAGCTTATAACTCATATTAACATCCTCAATCTAATGGGAAAATTGAGATAGTGAACACATGTTTGGAAGGATATCTTCGTTTCTTTGTATATGATAAATGTACACAATGGGTGAAGTGGTTTCCTCTCACTAAATGGTGGTATAACACTTCCTTCCATACTGCAGCAAATGACCCAATTTATGGAATTTTATGGATATCATCCACTGTCAATCACATCATCTTTAAAAGAAAATTCTAAGGTTCAAGCAGTGGAAGATCTCATCAAGCATAAACAACAATTTCTCAAATTCTTAAATGATAATCTCACTTTCACGTAGAATAAACTAAAACAACATGCAAATCAACATTGCAGCGAAAGAAGTTTTGATGTATGTGACTCGGTATTTCTACGACTACAACCATACAAACAAATTTCCCTCAAGCAAGCTAATAAGGATAATAAATTATCACCAAAGTATTATGGTCCATACAAGGTGTTATAAAATATTGGTACTATGGAATAAATATTGGAGCTTCCTACATCTTCTTGACTGCACCCAGTTTTCCATGTTTCATGCTTAAAAAAGGTTATAGGTGAGAAGATCACAGTTCAAACAATATTGCCAGAATTTGATGAGGAAGGAAAAATCACATTAGAACCGAACGAAGTCACAAAAACAAGAAATCAACAGCTACAAAATCAATCAATCTTAGAGTATGTCATCAAGTGGAAGAACTTACCTGCTGAATATTCCACATGGGAGGATGAGAATTTTATACAAAAGCATCTAGAACTACTCAAGTGCTGAGGACACCACTTTTTGAAGGAGAGAGGAATATTAGATCCCTATAATACTAATGTAACCCCCTATTGTTATTAGTGCAACCCCCTTATTTTATTATTGTGCCCATACAGTCCTCATGTTGTTATTATTATGCCCCATAGAATCCCACTATTGTTATTGTCGTGACCCTACAATATTATTGTTATGTAAGCTTTGATTGTATTGGGACCCCTTAGACTCATATATATAGAAGGACGGTCTTTTCATTTGTATCATCCAAGAATTGCTCATTTGTATAATGTAAAGGAGGTTCCCCCCTCGAAGAGACTAATTTTGAAGTCATTGACCTATCTTTTCTATCTTTTTGTGAGCTGGTTTCATAACACCTAGTCAATTTCTTACATGTCATTTTGTATGCCTACAACACCGATGGAAGCCTCGAGTCCTAGTCATCTCTGTTTACATTGCACACCTTAGTCAATCCATTCTCCAAAATCTTATTGAAAGCTTCAACTATCCCATTTTCCTGAGGATGATAGGGAGTGCTCTTCTGATGGTAAACTTGAAATTCCTCAATTAGTGCTTCAGTCATATTATTCAAAAAATGTGTCCCTTGGTCACTCATCAAGATATTCGAACAACCAAATCTAGACAATAGATACTCGAAAATGAGCTATGTAGTAGTTTTCGTGCTACAATCCTTTACCAGTTTTGCCTCGTCCCATCTTGTCAAATAATCAGTCTCAATGATGATGTATCTTGCACTAGTCCTTTTCCTCAGTGGACTAATAGGTCCAACAAAGTCAATTTCCCATTTATTAAAAGCCTAAAAAGTAGCATGGGGTAATAGTGGCATTCCATCTCTTCTAGATGGCTTTCCAGTGCTTTGGTAGACGTCACATGTTTGACAAAATACTTTTGGTTCCTTATGCACTGTAGGCCACCATAACCCGACTCTCAAAATCTTCTGCGCAGTGGATTTTCTTGCATAATTCCCATCTACGACTCCTCCATGAGATTCCTATATAATTTTTTGTCTTTCCTGTTCAAGGACGTATTTGCACAATACTTCATCCGGTCCCAGTTTATACAAGTGTCCCGTAATTAGCTCAAAATCATTTGCTTGAACCATCAATTCCTCCTTTTGCTATGTAGTGTACTCTATAGACACCATTCCTTTGGAAAAAAACTGAATAATATCCACAAAGTGATCATCTGTGATTTTAATTGCAAACAGTTGTGCATCGGGAAAACTATCATCAACATTCATAGGTTCTTCTCCTTTCCCTATCCTGAATAGGTGATCAGGCCCATCATTCAATCTTCTCAACTTTAATATAACTTCTAATTCATATTATTGGAATAATAACAACCATATACATATATTCCCTCCAAAAACAGGTTTCTTCACCAAGTACTTCAGTGCTAAATGATCTGTGAACATTTTAAAATGTGCTCCCAACAAGTAATATATGAAATTTTGCAGTGCATACACCATGGCTAACCCCTCCCTTTCTATCATGTTGTAATTATTTTCTACCTTAGATAGCTTCTTGCATGAAATACAATGGGATGATCAATATCCCCTTCTCCCGACTACACTAGAACTACTCCCAAAGCTAACCAAGATGCATCAACATGCACATGAAATTCTTTCTTCCAGTTTGGAAAACTAGAATTGGCACAATTACCATTTTTTATTTCAGCACATCCAAGCTCTTCTGGAATTATTCATCCTACTGGAAGGTCATAGCCTTCTTCAACAACTTCTCTATCAGTGCAATTATCTGTGCATATCCTTTTATAAACTTCTTATAGCAACCAATGTGTCATAGTGTAGTACACAATTATCTTACTGTTTTTGGTGTTGGCGGGTTTACAAACACTGTGATCTTAATTGTATCTACTATCAACCCTTGTTTACAAACCACATGTCTCAAAAATATTCCAAATGGCACACAAAATATGCACTTCTTTAGGTTCAATGATATCTAATACTGCCTACATGTATCCAACGTCAACCTTAAGGTCACCACATGCTTCTTTAATAGCCTAATTACTATCCAATCGTTGAAGTAAACATCGAGAAATTTGTGTATATATTCCTTGAAACCTACAATTACAACTCTAGAGAAAATAGTAAAAGAAATGTTCAACCAAAAAGGCATCATTCTATATTGATAGGAGCCCTACTTTGCAGAAAATGTTTTCTTATGTCTGTTTTCTAGTGCAATTCGGATTTGATTTTACCCTGAGAAGCCATTTATAAAAGAATAAGCCTCTTGTCCTCCTATATTATCCAACACTTCGTCTGTAAATGGTGTAGAGAAAGGGTCATGGAGGCATGAATCATTCAATTCCCTCAAGTCCGCGTAGATTCTAATTCCCCCTTTTGCCTTCTTCTCCTGAACTACCATGGGGCTTGCCCATTAAGACTCTTCGATATGTTCAATTATCCCCGTTGTTAACATCTTGTCCAATTCTTCTTTTACCTTTTCCTTATATTTTGGGTTCAATCTATAAGGCCTTTTCTTAACAGGCTTCGCATCAGGCTTCATCGGAATCTCATAACTCCCAAATCCCCTATGATGCCTTTCATGTCTGAAAATTTAGTGGGAAACAACTATTGGTAATCATTCAACAAATTTGTTATCTTGTTGACAGTGTTGTCATCCTAGTAGTCACCTATGGTCACATATTTTAGCTCAGCTTCTGACCCTATATTCACCTTCCTCATCTTCAATGGCTTCATTATATTAGGCATATCTATCTCAGGTCCATCTACTTCACGATGTCCTTATGACTCTTTGATGTCATTGTTCTGAGCATATTCATCCGATTCTGCAGTAATATTATAGAATTCTATCACATTCTGGATATGTACAACCTAATCAAGTTGCCAGATATATGGAACTTCATTTTCAAAAATGTTTTTCTAACTATATTCAACATTGCATCTATATGTGGACACTCATCTTCAAATCTGAATGTCATCACAAATCCATCCACCATTTATACCCAGCTAGCATTGCCATGTCGAAGTTTAGTTTCCAAATACCAGTTTTGAGGGAACATTTCCAGGTATCGATCAACCCAAGCACCCATTCTTCTCTTGAAATGTATCCCATGCTTCCATACAAATGTGGTCCCTAGGATCATTCTGGCCATCATACTTGTCTGCAAGCTCTTTTTTTACTTGTCCAAATCTTACCCACATCAACCTTCTACATTCCTACCAATTTCCTATGTTCTTCTTATGCGTACCCCACCATCTAGCAGGCACAACCATCAACGCTTGATCCGATGCTAACAGTCTCTGACATTCTAGTACCCGCCTTTCATAATATTTAAAGAAATTGTTTACATCACACAAACCATCATATAAATGTAAATCACGTACCTCAGTTGTCATGCAGTGCACTACTTTAGTGATCCTTGTGCATCGCCTTGTAGACACTTCATGCAATTTGTTATTCTAGTTCTCCAATTCCTCTTCTAAATTCGAGGTACAAGAACTACCTTGCTCCCAATTCAGCTTTCCATCTGCAATGGAATTGATCCATTCCTCTTCTTTCACTTTGATTTGATAGCTATTATCAATATCATCCATGCTATATTCCTCTTTGATAGTTTATGTATACCTCACCCCTTCTGATGGATCCAATAGATTAATAACACTCATATTATTGCTTTTGAATATCATTTTCCTTTTCTTGAGATTAATTGTAGCCATGTTGGAAAATGGTCAATCCAATCTAAGAAATGTGGGGTAAGGATTAGTATCATCTACTATCTCAATTACTTCGAAGTCAGTGGTAGTGCGCACTTCGTTGATATCCACTGTGACATTAGACAACCTTCCTAGGGGTATGATTTTCTATTGACTTTCCATCTTCAGCTGAATATTAGAGCATTGCAACTTTTTCTTACCCATCAATTCCCAAGTCTGTCTTGGCAAGACATTGGCATCAGATCCTAGATCTAAGATAACCTGATCCATGTCATACTCTCCAATTTTCATTTTAAGCCTCATTTCTTTCAGTTTTCTCTTCTTGCGTCTATGAATATTATTCACTGTGTGCATCCCACTTTGTGGTATCTCCTTAGAAGTACAAGAGTCTATTAGTTCTTGTAATCCCTCCATGGATTTCTGATTCCTCAAGAACTTCATGCAATTATGTATAAAAGACTTCAAGACATTCAGATCCACCTCTTCTGTCACTACTATCTCAGGGTTATCCTTCTCAGTCAACTGCATAGTAGAGGTTGAGGTCCCATCATCCATAAAGCTTTGCCTCACCTCCATGAATGCATGATTTTCCAGCAAGACATCAAATTCAGGATCCTTTCCAGTAGTTTTCCTTATCCATGTAGCTTTAGCTTCCTTTTTTCCATCGGCCTTATCATTCCTAGTCATTGTTTTGATTCTTGTTACAATGTTGATGCACAGTTGATCTTTTCTTGGCTCAGTGGTCATCATTTGGACATTTGCTATAGGTTGCTAGTTTCTTTTCTCCTTCATCTTCTTAATTATTACAAACATTCTTCTATGACATGATCAAAAGCCTTACAATAATTGCAGGTTGTCATGAGGTTTTGACTATCTCTCAGGAAGTGTCCTGCTTGTCCATAGTTATAGTAGATAATCTAGCCTCATCATCGACCAACAATTCCTCCTCCTCCTCCTCCTCATCCTTGAAATCCTCCTCATCCAGCATGCTAGCCTTTCTCTTCATGTGTGTGTCCTTCGACTTGCAGTCTATAACTATCAATAGTGCGCTCCACCATAAAGTCATAACTTTGACAATATTTCTCATCATGGCCTATTGATCTATAAAAGTTACGAAACAACTGCTTTGGGGTTTGTATATATTTATGTAATAGATATCAGTCTTTAGAGTGATGATGACCTCGCGTCCTACAAATCTCGCACCACAAACCTGGATTTACTGGATTAGGCACTCCACTTGCAATATAGTATCTAAATATGGGGCATTAATCCTTATAATGACCTTCTGCTTTACACTTCGTACACCACACTTATAATCTTTCTGGTATGAGTTATTTACCTTTCTTTAGATCCTGTAATTCCAAGGTCAATGTAGCTAGCTGATTCTATATCTGCTGTACTCCTGCATGAGTATCTCCAATCATTGAAGCTCCTAGATTTAACGCAATATCAATGCTTAAGATTTTGTCCCAATCTTCTATTGTGTCAATGATAACCTTATATGTGGCAGTAGCACGACTATGAACAATTCCTTATGTTGCTGTGGGGGTATCTCAAAGCTCACTTGACCCATCAAAACCTTGAATTGTTGATCCAATTCCCACATAGATTTAGTCAGTGCTTGCTTGATCTCTTTTAGTTCCATGACACACTACGATTAGGATTTTGGATTCTTGAACTCTACTACCAAGGCCCTCTTAATTTCATCAAACTTAGCATTCAAATTAGTCGCGAAGTATTTCATATACCATATCAATGCCCTCTCCCTCATTGATGTGATGAGCTATTCCTTATTTACATCATCATTATTAATTTGTTTTTCCATCCATACTGCATCAACTACGAACCAAAACTGGTCAGGGTCCTTTATTCCCATTCCTCTAAAGACAGGTAGCTTAAAGTCATCATCCATTCTTCTTATCCGGGGGCTAGGTGGAGAGGGGGGTGGAGGTGGAGGTGTAGGGGAAGTATTGGGAGGGGGGTGCGTTGTGAGGGGGCTAGATGGATGGGGAATCCCAAAGATTCCTTGATTCTTTTTAGCCCCTAACTTCGACGCACCTTCAGGATGGGTCGGGGAATATCACAATGTTGTAGGATTACTTCTTTCTTCCTCTTTCTCAGATCCCAACAGAGGGCTATAATCATCCTTAATAAAATTCTTCGGATCTATATATCGTTTTCCACTTCATGCAGCTCGTGGTTCTGAATTAATATGACTGCATCCACATAGTCCATTTTCCACAAAATAAAATCTTAGCCCATAGTTTTAGAGAATTTAAAAACTTAACTCGTGGTCCTCTGAAGAATCTTCATTCAACTTCACTATAAGACACAATTTGGTCGATTGCAAACTCAGTGATAAATCCTCCCAAAATGATATCGATCCAGAAATCAACACCCCTTGAGGTATTGTTATTGATTCTCCTAAGCCATTGTATCAAATCAATTTTCCACTCCTTAGGTTCGTCACCTTTTAAATAGTTCTTATGCTCGGCTAACTTAGATATCCACTCAAGCAACTCAATGTGGAGCGAACCAAAGAAAATATCGTATTGATCTTCAAAGATGTATCTCTGCAACCAAGGTTCAGTAGATAAATGTGGGTTTCTATTTTATTTTTCTACAAATTCTCTTTCTTTCGATTCAACCCACTCCTGAAGTTCTTTCTTCGACGAACACCATATCATATCCCTTTAAGCAGATCTTGATCCTGGCAATGAAACCATTTTTTGGCTTGAGGGGGCTTGACCCAGGTTCAGAGTGTTCTGTGCACTAACAAAACCCTCAACTATTGGCCCTTTCAACAATGACCTACAAGAAGGACGTAGTCTCACTCGAAGCAGTTATGGGAGGTTACAAAACTAGGTTTCTGCAACCGAAGGGATATCCGTGAAGTGGCATCATGTATTTACTTCTACTGTATATCAATATTATAACTTCACATGCATAAGAACTTCACGTAGATGAATAATTTAATAGGAATGAAAAAACTCTATAATTAACATTATATCTTTAATTTCTTCACATAACTCAGTGAAAAACATACATAATCAGATACATAACAATAGACAAATAATATGTACAGAGATACAACACTTTGCCAAAAATTCTTCTTTATTAAACAGATCTTCAATTACCCGTGCACCCAGCTGAATGTGGTCTATGCACTAAGTTGCAAACTCTTAAAGATCTCCATGCACTCATCTACAGAGCCTTCTCCAAAACTACAAACTACAAATGCTAATAAAGAGATTCAATTCACTTATTCTATTTCATTACCCATTATCCTATTCATATTAGATTACATATCCTTTTATACAATTCATCTATATAAAAACCATGGTCCACATACCAAGGATCCATAAAACAAGGGCTACTACCCCATACCCATTACAAAATAAGGGCTTTATCCCATCCCAAAATCCCTAAAAGTGCATGCATGAATATATCTTCGCTAGCTCCACACGGTCGACTCCTTTGATAGGGTCTTTTACCCAAAACATGGACAAGTCGGGCCATGCCCAACACACCTCTCATAAATTTCTACTATACTCTGTAAATTAAAAAAATAAATCAGACTATTACCTTCACATTCTTCCTTTGTACATTCTATTTTCACAATAGTTATTTCAATCCCACCTATATTTGCGTGATTGTAAGTAGCAATTATTGGATGTTAATAATATTATCTATGTTGAAAATTTACCAAAAAAAATGGACATGATTTCAGGACATATGAATCATACAAAGTAAATGTTTTGAAAATTGTCACCTTCAAGTACATATCTATATACGGGACCTATCTGAAATTTTTAGTTTCCTCTCTTGCTTCAGTTCCACCTTTTGTGAGCCGGAAAAGTTAATTTTTGTAGTTATTAACAAGAAACCTATATATCAACTTTTCTCTAAAGCACTAGGAATATGAATTTTTGTTATACTCCATAAATATATAGTGTTGTCTTTACATTACTAGAATTTATTTCCGCTATATATTTGTAGACATACTTATATATATGTCCTTAAAGTTCAATAATTAAACTAAACGACAATGTTAGCTCTTAGTTTTATTTTGTAGCTCTATTATAAATTTATTATAACCCTCACTTAAATATTGAATTGTAAATTATACTATTGTAAGTTTATATTCTTAGGTTACACCAGTTAAAATTTATATTTGATATATTTTAATTCATTTTTTACATTATAATTAATAAACTATAATTTTATTTTTGTGACTTTCGAAACAATTTTTTTTATTATTGAATATTGTACTTTTATACCTTTATATAAAAATATTATTGTCATATTTGTTAGCAGATATTTTCAGAGAAATCATATTAGAGATCATTTATCAACATGTTTCGAACCATCCAGTGTGTTTCATCGTCAGGACAAGATGGAGAATCAGATCATGGCACTAGATTAAATAGAGAGACAAATGTAGAGATCCGTAATATTATTAATGTCTATATTAAACAACTAGTTTTGAAAAAGGATTTTTAGCATGTTAAAAATTAACTCAAGACAAAATTTGAAAAAAATCAAATATTCATAATTTTTATTAAATATAAATAAATAAAAGAATCAAATAAATTAATATTTATTATATAAAATCAAATATTTATATTGACTTATATTAAAATTAAATATATCATTAAGTTATGGTTAGATATTGAGTTTAATATTTAAATTAAAGAATTAAATTATTTGGCATAAAATGTTATAAGGAATGATAAAAAAATAAAAAAATTAGATTTA
The DNA here is from genome assembly GCA_000404065.3 of Pinus taeda. Lineage (NCBI taxonomy): Eukaryota > Viridiplantae > Streptophyta > Pinopsida > Pinales > Pinaceae > Pinus > Pinus taeda. The sequence goes on along the minus strand of APFE030324973.1, from coordinate 6,352 downwards.
AATATGAATAAAAATAACAAATTGAAGTCAAACTTAAAATATGATCAAGACAAATATAAAAATATTCAGACAATAATAAATTTCTTTGTTAGGTCCCTATATTACTAGTGATTTCCCCATCACTATTTCCACTGTAGCCCCTATTGTTATTATTATGCCCCAATTGTCCCCATATTGTTATTAGTATGCCCCATAGAAGCCCACTATTGTTATTGTTGTGCCCTTATCTTATTATTGTTATGTCGACTTTGATTATATTGTCATCCCTTAGACTCCTATATATAGAAAGGAGGTTTAGTCATTTGTATCATCCAAGAATTGTTCATTTGTGTAATGTAAAGGAGGCTTTCCCCTCGAAGAGGTTGGTTTTGAAGTCGTTGATCTATCTTTTCTATCTTTGTGTGAGCTGGTCCATAACATTTGGCATCAGAGGTTTGGATTCTAGGGTTTTGCTGCTCCAAATAGGTCATAATGGAATTTTGGCTATAACGTTTTTTTAGTGACGTTTCAGAAGCTAAAACAAAAAGCCATCTGAGCCAAAATCTCAATGATCCTTGGGTCCAAATTTCTGATCTTTTCTCACTGTATTTTCAGAGATATGATCTAAGGAAGTTAAGGTTTGTGCAGGCTCACAAATTACATCCCAAACAATTGACCTTGGGAAAATCATCATAATTTTCTCTCTAAGTATCAAATTGAAATTTCGTCAGAATTTACGGAAAGAGGACAAACTGTAGTTTTCTTTACATTATTTTTAGGTCTGAAGGTTGAAACAGTGAGATGTGGCACTTTGTACAAGTTCTCTCTACTGGAAATTTTTATAATCATGCCATCTTGGGAGATTGGGCATAACTCTTCCTTGGAGAATCCAATCTTGATTAGACTGGTGGCATTGGATAGAGGACTCAGAGGGCTAACATAGTGCATCATTTCATACCTTTGAGATCTAAAATTTCATAGATACATTAGATTCAATATCGAACTCCTACAAAGTGAAAAAAAGTGTGTAGTTTTTTTATTTTTATTTTACATAAGTTTGGTTTGAAAAAATATTTTGAAGGAATTCAAAGGGCATAGTGAAGCATAATTATCATTAATTGATGCCCTGAAGAAAGAAGATGGAAACACCTAGTCAGCAACATGAAATCTCTAGCATGACTCATGAAGAAGAGGAAAAAATGCAACATGATATATTAAAATTATGAGACCAAGTGCTAAAAATTCACTCTCAAAAAAAGTAACAAAAGCTAAGATGGATGGTTTAAGGAAAGGCGTGGAAGCTAACAAGGATGGTGTGGAAGATAAGATGGATGTTTTAAAGAAAGGCATGGAAGCTAAGATGAATGATGTGGAAGCTAAGATGAGTGATGTGGAAGTTAAGATGGAAGGAAAAATGGAAGATTTGATGAAAAACTTGACAGAGTTGCTAAAAGAAATGTTTACTAATGGTGAAAGGGTAGTAAAGGAAACTCATGATGTGAGCAAAAGAAATGTTATTCATGATTTCCGAGACTCTAATGTTGGATTGAAGACCCGCCATGTTCCAAAGATCAATATGAGGAATTTTGATGGCAAGGAACTCGTAACATGGATACTATAGATGGAGCAATATTTTGATCTCCATAATGTGCAAAACACATAAAAGATATGCATTGCAACTTTATATTTGGAACCAAATCAGTTTTTATGGTATGAATGGTTTTTCTCTCGTAAATAAATTGTCACTTGGGAAATTTTTATGGAAGAAATGATAGAAAATTATGAGGATACAAAAAGACACACCTTTTTTAGCCAATTGATAAATCTCAAACAAAAGGGTTCAATGATGGAGTACATTGAGGAATTCCAAAAATTGAATATAAGGATAAAATATGTTCCAGAGGAGCATAGGTTTGATGTGTTCATAGGGAATTTAAATGATAACAACCAACATGAAGTTCGCCTTTGGGAACCTGATTCATTAGAGAAGGCATTTAGGTTGGAAAGGAAAATGGAAAGAAAAATTATGGCAACCAGGAAGCCCACCACTCACAACTATAAAGATTGAAGTGTTGTTGCCCCTAGCCTTCGACAGCCTACAAGGTTGACACCAAAGCAATTGGAAGAAAAAAGAGAAAAAGGGCTTTGTTACAGTTATGATATAAAATACACTAAAGATCACAAGTGTGTTGAGAAGAAAGTATTTTACATAGATTGTGAAGAGGAGAAAGAAAAGGAACAAGAAACGTCAAAAGAAGAGGATATACACTAGGAATAAACCTTAGAGAAAGAAGAAATGAATCCGACCATATCTTGTAATGCATTTGATGGAATTACCACTCCTCAAACTATCAATATAGAAGGACATATCAAGAAGAAAAAGTAATAGTGTTGATTTATTCTGGCAGTACCTATAATTTTATTCATTGTAAGATACCCAAGGAATTTAATTTCTTCCTATATCTAGCTGTTGGCATTATGTTTTTGGTATGGTTATATGTTACAGATGTTGTACTTGATGGCAACACCCATGGCATGGCTCTCAATATGATGAGAATTAAGAAGTACGTAGGAGAACAGTTCAGAAGATGCGTACCCGCAGGTAGGCCGTGCAAGGACCGCGTCCAGACACGCAGGTTACCCATTCATGAGGTGCATACCCCAAGTGCACACACTTCAAGGCAGTAAAGCACGCACACGTGGGGTTCCTTATGTTTAACCCTTGGTATTTAGCCGACAGTATTGTGTTATTATGGTTTTGGCCCGTGGTATTGGTCCATGATTTGAGGAAGAGCTTGCCTATATAAAGAAAACGAGATAATTTGGCTTGGGTATGCTTTTGGGTTGAATATCTTAAGATCTGAAATATTGGGTTATTGTTTCAAAAGCTCGATCTATATGAAAGTGAAGTGGAAAGCAAATCTGTGAAGGGTGATCTCTCGAGCGCTGTAGCTGTAGAAGTGCGGAGGTGCCATAGAAGGCGCAGTGCGAAGGCGCCACAAAAGGCGCAGTGCGGAGGCGTCACAGAAGGCGTAGTGCGAAGGCGCCATAGAAAGCGCAGTGCGGAGATGCCACAGAGGCGCCACAGAAGGCGTAGTGCGAAGGCGCCATAGAAAGCGCAGTGCGGAGATGCCACAGAGGCGCCACAGAAGGCGCAGTGCGGAGGCGCCACAGAAGGCGCAGTGCGAAGGCACCACAGAAGGTGCAGTGCGAAGGCGCCACAGAAGGCGCAGTGCGGAGGCGTCACAAAAGACGCCACAGAGGCGCCACCGAAGGCGCAGTGCGGAGGCGCCATAGAAGGCACATCTACGGAGGTGCGCGGCGCCACAGAAGGTGAAGTGCGTAGCGATGCAGGCCAGAGAAAAGGAAATTGCGTATCTGTCTTAAGATCTTTTGTTGACTAATTTTTTTTTGCTGATAAGGTGTTCTGGGTTTAGTTTACTGTTATTGTGGATCTGGTTATCTGGGTGACTTACGGGTACTTGATGATCATTTGATGTTTATGGATCCAGTTTGAAAATTTATGAAAAGTGGTCCTTGAAAGAAAAGAAGTAGGGGGTTGTATCTCCCTTCCAGGAGAGACTGGAAAACGAGAGAGAGTTGTAGCTCTTTGCAGGTTGCAGCCTGCGTACTGGTAAAGGACTGCACCAGTACAAGACCATTGTAAAAGGATTTTCTAATTTGAAAGAAGATAGAGACATATTGTAGCAGGTGTTTTTCACCCACATTGGGTTTCCACCTTATATCTGGTGTTCTTTGATGTGACTGTCTATTTTTCTTGCTCATTATTTTATGGTATTGATATGCAAAAATAATTCAAAGTGTAAATAAGGAAGATTTGATAAAAGAACTAGATAATGCTGATTCACCCCCCCTCTCAGTATTATTTTCAACAATTGGAATCAGAGCAGGTCCTTCTGAAGAAGCTTGATCGCTTGAAGGAAGATCTTTCATCATGAGCAACTACGAGAGGGAAGCATCTATCAGACCACCAATTTTTGATGGGACAAACTTCAATTATTGGAAGGTAAGAGCTACTGCATATCTTCAATCTCTTGGTACGGATGTTTGGGATATCATAGAGATAGGCTACACTTTTCCTTCAGCTACTCCTACAGATGCGGTCGAAAAGAAGAAATATGAAATAAATGCTAAAGCAGTCAATACTTTGCTGGGATGCTTATCTCAAATAGAGTTTGTGAAGGTTATGCAATATAAATCAGCAAAAGAAATATGGGACAAGATTGTCTTGAGCTACGAAGGAGATGAACAGGTAAAGCCTGCTAAACTTCAAACTCTCAGGATTCAGTATGAGAATATCAGGATGTATAATGATGAAAGTGTGGCTAACTACTTTCTTCGGGTAGATGAGATTGTTAATTGCATGAAAAATTTGGGTGAAGAAATAAAAGAGGCTATTGTGGTTGAAAAGTTTCTAAGGTCATTGTCCCCCAAGTTTGAATCTAAAGTATCTGCAATTGAAGAAAAGGAAAATCTACGAATTCTTACTATGTCTCAGCTACATGGAATTCTAACTGCTTATGAAATGAGAAAGGGAGGTCCATCAGATAGAAGAGAAGCTACTTTCAAGGTGTCAGGCAAAGGAGATTATTATGAAGCAAGTCACGTACCATAAGAAGAAGAAGAAGAATCAAATTTTGTTAGAAATCTTCAAAGGGCTTCTGGAAGGTTCAGAGGTAAGTTACCTTTTAAATGCTTTGCTTGTGGAAGAGTAGGTCATTATGCTGCAAAATGTCCTTATAAGGATAAAGGAAAGGAACCTGCTAGATGGAACAAGAAACGGGGTGCAAATAAGAAAAGCTACTACACTCATGAAGATAGTGATGGTCTATCAAACAGTGATGAAGATGAACAAGGTAATGGATATAAACTGTTAATGGCATTTGATGATGATGATTATATGGATGCTATAGATGTAGATAACCTTTACGACGAAATTACTAGACTCAAGAGAGTTATAGAAGAAAAGAATATGATCATTGATACTCTACAAATTCAAATTGATGAGAAGGAAAAACATTTTGAAAAGTTAGAAGGTGAAATTGTTGCTCTTAGAAAAGAGATTTAGAAAACAAAAGCAATTAATCTTAAGTTTGTCAAAGGATCTGAAACTCTAGATGAGATTATCAATGTTCAGCGTTCTCCTCTAAACAAGACAGGTTTGGGCTATACTGGAGAAAATTCTCAAGCATCCACTTCAAAGAGTTATCTTGAGGCAGCGAAAGGGAGTGAACAAAAGCACAATGGAGACTATCAGGTAAAACATGGACAAATTGCAAATAAAGGCCATCAGCAATCTGTTTTAAGAATGAACAAAGGTTACAACCAGCCGCAGGTAAGGTCTTCTCAATTTGGTTCAAGAATGAATAACAATAGAGATTACAATCACTATAACCGTAGAAGTTTCTTCAATGGACAATGCTTTTCTTGCCATAACTTTGGTCACAAAGTAGCTCAATGTGTTGCATATAAAACAATCATGACTAGAGAAGCTCAAAAACAGAGTATGACTGGGATTTCAAAAAGGACCTATAACAATTTTTCAGCTCTTGAAAATGAAGTTGAATGTTCTATTTGCAATAACTTTGGTCATGGAGATTCTGACTGCAGGAGCAAGTTACAGCAGAAAAAGAAACAATGTTCTATTTGCAATAACTTTGGTCATGAAGATTCTGAATGCAGGAGCAGGTTACAGCAGAAAAAGGAACAAGTTTCAAGCACCAAAACATGGAGAATAAAGGAACCTCAAACAGAAATATGTGGGATAGCATTTTATGCAGAGGGATAAGAAAATCTATGGTACATTGACAGTGGATGTTCAAAGCATATGATAGGTGATAAAGAAAAACTTGAGTCATATTCTGCTCTTGAAAAAGGAAAGAAAGTCTCTTTTGGAAATGATACTCCTGCTACCATAAAAG
>APFE030324970.1:3386-15032 GCA_000404065.3 Pinus taeda | reverse complement strand
TAATTATATTAAATATTAAAATAATTTGATAGTATCAATATATTCAAATGGACACTAAAAAATTGTCTTCACATTATTGCTGTAATCACTACTTTACTGACTAAACATATTTAACAATTTAACTTCACATTCAACATTGATGTGCTGATTAAGTGTATTGTTGTAATGCCTTGGAAAAAGATGTAAATATTTGGTTTACTATGGTAAATATACACTGAACATGATATTATTATTTGTTTGAACTTTAAATATATTTGTTTTTCATTATGAGAGATAAAAAGTGTTTTCTTTAAAGGATGGTAACTTTTCAAGGAAGATGTCCTCTTGAAAAAGAAAAAAAAAAAATAGTTGTTGTGAGAGCAACCCTAACTACCTCCCCTAACTGGAAGAGTTTCCAGGGGGAAAAGGGAAAGGGAAGGAAAAATTTGTTCTGTGGGTACAGGCAAAGAAGAAAGAGAAGGAAGGCTAAGTCTGATAATGATCAAATAGCCCTACACACTGTGCAAGCAACTTGCGGAAGATGGTGGTCTAGCAAGTGAGCAAGGGGGAGATTCTGGTCTCAAAAGATGAATCTTATGGACAGGCGATTGATTGGTAGTAGACCTAGGTTTGGGTAACCTTCAAGAAGATCTTTAACAGCCAGTAATACGAGGTATGTAAAGAATAGCTAGTGAATTTTGTTTTGAATCACATTTCTGTTAAGAAAGGTATGGAGGGTTCCCTTTTGTTGAACTGGTAAATCCCCTCTGCGGACAGAGGCGATCCCACTAGCCCACCACGGGTCTAGCAACAATCACACCACGCTACACGCAGGTTCCTAATTGCATAAATCAGAGATCGATTAAGAGGATCTACCTGGAATCCAATGCTAGTAGTTGTAGAAGAAACGTCGCTCCCGTCCCTTAGCTTTGGCTGGTCACAATCCTTACGCTCTACGTAAACGGACACCTGCACAAGCAAAGAACGATACAAACACAAGCGTAAAATCCAGTATATGGAATTATATATCGGTCAGAAAAACCATAACTCAAAGACCATTGAAATACACATGAGTGGAACCATAATGATAGTCATTCATTAATCAGTAAAAACAGAGAAAGATTACAACCAAAGGGTTCTGACGTTGAACCTCCTCTGACTGGGCAAGCAGCTAAATACGCCTTGAAAAGTGACCTCTTCTCTCTCAATATTTTGGCAGCATAACCCCTCTATAATTCTCAATTCTCACTATCACTCCAGCATAATCTCGGCACTCACATTAGCTCTAGCAAAAACCAGTTGGTTTAATGCAGGGTGACAGTCATTTATAGATGGAGGAGGAGGAAGTATGCATTGTATCCGGACACCTACTGAAGATTTAGCATTGTCCCAGAATAGCCACTGAACTTGGTTGTCATGGATAAAAAGATGAAACTCGACCACTTCCATGAGATTTTTCCCCAGAGAACTGCATGAACAAAGAAGGAAAAATACTTCAGTGCGCGCTGGCTAAAAATCATAACCAAATTTAGGTGGCGCGGGCTTTGCTCTATGACAGAGCGTCCATTGGCGCGCCCTCTTTGGAGGAACTGAGCTATTGGCACGGGTAAGACATTGTGGACCCGCGCTAATGGAAAAAGGGCACCTTTTAGGGCTAATCTGCAAAAGGTGTCTTCAGGGAGTTTGAAGTTCATACTCAGGAGAATCCAATGCAAGTATTTTTAAGTTGTGTCACTGGTCACAGGTCCATAAATGTGTCCTCCAATGTGCGAAAGCAAGGGTAACACAGACGGTGACCAACGGTGACAAATTACTGCGTAACAGATGCCCCCTAAAGCATGAGCCTCGAGAGAGAGAGAGGTGAAGTGCTTTACAAGATCATACCCAACTTCCGCCGAGAATCTGCATGGAGAGATACAGTATGATAGTTCAAATACATGATATATGTGGTATGGGCGCAGCCATCCGTTGACAGAGTACATAACAATCAAGATCCGTGGTATGGACGCAGCCATCTAGTTGGGATCGATGAATAGACTCAGGTATGGTCGCAGCCATCCAGTGAAAGAGTCATGCACAAAAATCACGCCTGGATTACAACAGACACAATCCAGGGTCTTGCGCTCCACCTCGACCCGAACACAAGTACAAGTCCAAGCATGTGGACATGTAAGCTGAAGTCGAACATGCATGGACATCGTCTGATTACCAGTCAATAATGAAAACTATTAACAGACGCGAGAGGTACCACCAATAATGACAATGGTCCTCAAGGTACTACAGGTACAGTCTATGGCGTGTGAATGCATGAGCCGACGTCGAACACCCGCAGAGTCATCCGATCGGAGGCCAATGATGAAAGCCTCGTGTCGATTACGAAGAACCTGCCATTGAGGCATGCAAGCTCCAAGGTACCGGAAGGGAGTCTCTAGGCCACTTCCCTGGATAATGAGCTGAAGTCGACAGGAAGTGATCTTTGTCGAAGGTGGGCCATAATGTTTCCCACATCATCGACGCGAGACGGGAAGATACAACGTTGTGAAATGAGATCTATGAACTATCAAGTGGAGGCGGTTTCTTTCAAAGGTCAACTTCTCTTTGAACATATCGGCGGCACGACAGTGGAGTTGGCAGTATTTGACATCAATAGATCAGAGGTCATGGTGACAAGGCAATGAGCAAAAGAGAGGTCAAATAGGATCACCCGAACCCACGGAGGCAAGTGAAAATGAAGTGAGATATCCCACCCTGACACGAAAGCAGAAGAGTGCCATGTTCAAGAGCGACATACTGCCGACACGACTTATGGTTATGGTTCCAAAATTTTCTTTTTCCCCCCGCCATTTCTGGCGAGTACCACAATTATTTTTAACAAGCTTGATGGGGATAGCATATGCTTGCGGTATAAGTTCGACCTTCGGTCGAATCCAACCTAGTAAAAGTTTAACGAGCCCTAGGGAGGAGAAGCTCGAGTCTCGTCATAATGATGAGTCCAATGTCGTCAGAGTTTAATGAGTCCGACACAAGTAAAACTTAGAGTCTTTTTCATGTTTAGAGAGTTTGAAAAAGACATAGAAAAGAAAACTCCAGAGGTCCTTTTTCGTAAAGTTGTGTCTCTCGGGCCCGAAAAAAGTATAAAATGATGCCCGAAACAACCGCCCGATCATTACGACCGAGGAGTACTTTTCATGAATAATGATTTCGACCTGAAAAAGTAGAAAAGGGATCAAAATCACGTCGTTTCGTAACCATTAACGAGTTTGAAACGACAAAAACCTGGTAATCTTTTTTATATTTTAATGGTCGATAAAAGAACTTAAAACGACCGCCCCTTAGTAACGTTTAACGAGCCAAGAGGGATAACTCGACGATCTTTTCCTTTTTAAAAGGTCAGGAAAAGAGCTGAAAGCAGACCATAAGTAACATTTTCTCATGTTTTACCGAGCTTGAAAAAGTTAAAAAGAAGCTCGTTTGAACTGCACCATACCCTGTCATTATTCAAAAAACAGCGTAAAACCCATTTCGACATGAAAATATCCTAAAAATACTCAAAAATATCACTTCTAATGTATTTTTAGGTCAAAATAGTGTTATAAATAGTGAAAAAGTAAAAAATAAATTTACTTTTCACTTTTTACCTTATGAGTTCACTGTTGGAGGGTTTTTAGTGCAAAATTCAGCTGCTGATTGCGATCGATCCAGGAGACCATTCGAGCCCCCGTCTGCAACAGGTAAGAGGCCTCATCCCAAGCTTTATTTTCATTCCATTTTTTCAAGTTTTTATCCATATTTTAGCTCCCTGCAAAGGGATTTGCAAATTTTTAGGGCCGCGCCATTGGCGTGGGTTTCCAGCACGGGACCGCGCCAATGGTGAATTTTTCCCATAGGGGTCACACCATTAACGCCACTGTTTTAGAAACAGTCGCGCCAACCGCGCGATCCCATTTTTTACCAAATTGGACCGTTGAATTTGCAAAATTCTTTCAATTTATGCTTCAATATTTATCTAACAATTGAAATTTTGCCTTTGGTTGCAGGATTTCGCTAAAAATGGTGCTAGAATGGAAAGAACGAGAGCACAATCAAGTTGATGCCCTGGCTTTAGCGGACGATGACTGCATGAATGCATTAAGAGACTGCGGACTGAAAAAGTTCTTTCATACTTCATACCTACGCGCACAACCTGAGCTACTACGCTTCATAGTAGACGCTTGGGATGTAGAGGATCAGGTGTTTCGCCTGAAGGATCAGACATTGGAATTGGATGTTTCCGACGTCTATTTCATCACTGGGTTATCATGACGAGGTGCACGTCCTATTCTGACAGGCAGTCGACCTTCTGGAGAGAAGATCGAGGAGGTGAAGGCAAGAGTGTGTCTTGATGCACGATCTGGGGTAAACAGCAGGAAGATAGATATCAACACGGTGCCCAGCTTGGTTCTACGAGTCATTTTGTTTACCATTACCCGGGTAGCAAGTATACAGGCACCCCATGAGGCCAACAAAAATCATTTGCTGCTGGCCACCGAGTGTCTCCATCCGACAGTGTTTGATTGGGCCTCAGCGGTGACGGCCAACATTAAACGACAGCTTACCAAGTGTAAGCGGGATGGAAACAAACAGTTTGGGTATGGGTCGATCATTGTGACCTTCTTTCTAGAGCGACTGCCGATTTTCCGGGTACCTGGAGGGATAGTAGCAGATCCAGTGCTGAGGGAACCGAGATTGCATCGATGGGCAGAACTTATGCCCAGAGGAGGAGGGGGCCAACAAATGTCGTGGAAGCCCAAGTTCTTTATCTGGCTCCGACACCAGATGATAGTCATAGAGGACTGGCCCTATGCGGGCACGAATTTCACCGGAGATCCCGATCTCCCTCTACTTGATGGAGAGGATTGGGATGAGGAGCTGGGTAAGAACTCTTTGTTTTTAATGTTTTTTATGTATTTAATTTTTTTGTTAATACATGCCGTATTTCTTACAGCGTCCATATATGTATACAGATGTTGGCGCAGAGCGACCAGCTGACTTTCCCCATAATGTGCGCAGAGCACAACCCGCAGTAGATCCTCAGATAGAGGGTGAGGATGATCTCGTGCAGAACCTCGAGGCACTCACTCGAGGTATTCCAGACTACGACAGATTGGCAGATGTACCCAGAGCTTATCAGAGGCACACGGTGGGAGTGTCTACTCGTGTCCATCGTCTGTTGAGACGTTTGGTGCGAGCAGTGACATGCTATCACGAGCATAACCGTGCTTCGACGCCTAGGTTTCTTTTTTGCATATTTTTTAGGAGTACGCTGTCAGCGGCTGTATAGACTTTGGACATGTATTATTTTTTGTAACGCGCTGGGCGCGAATATTTTGACTCACACGTATATATATACATATGATTATGGTTTTTATGTGCTTATGTTTATTCCTAGATGGATCTTTTCTTCGCGTGATTATGCGTTTTATATGTTATGCGACTGTTCGACACACATGTAATCTAATGTATCTACTGCATAACAAACGACCCATTGGAATGAATTCACACATGCGCATATATTTTATTTTTATAAAAGCTTAAAAAACACACATGAGAATCACGTATGTAAACTATGCTTTATGGGAAATTTTATTTTTATACAAGCTTAAAAACACATGGTACATATGCAAACTACGTTTGATGGGAAATGAAACGGGCATGCCCCCCATCATTATGACGCAATCCGAGGTACATGCCCCCCAAGCTTTAGTCCATTGAAAATGGGTTGAAGCTTGACAAAAATGGTCTCACGTTTCATTGTTTTAACGAGGTTGACATAATGGTTATGAACTATCCTCGGATATAGACCGTTTCATTATTTTAACGAGGTTGATACATTAACAAAACTATCCTCGAGACTCATTGTTTCATTTTTTAGGGAGCTTGACAGAGTGAAATGAACTATGCTCTGCCCGATCTTCATCATAATGAACAGGAAGTCGGGGTTTCTGAGAGTAGCGCTCCCGATGGGAGGTCAATGTCACGGAAGTCGGGACCTAATGCCCCCAGAACACTATGCACGATGGTGGAATTACTGGATATAGGCATAGAAGAGGTAGCCACATAGTTGACCTGCGATGGGGCAGATACAACTGGTGGATGAGAACCAGGAGGGGGTGACAAGTGCGCAGGGGGCACTGGGGGACTAACGAACGATAATTGATCGATAGTTACAATCCTTCCATCGTGTGGAAAGCAAACCACACGGAAAAGTGAAGAGACGAGGGCCCCCATGGCATAAATATAGTCACGGCCAAGGAGAAGATTGAAATCTAAAGCACCTTGGGTAACCAACACGTCTATATAGACGGTTTTACCTCCCAAAGTAATAAGGAACTTCGGGAGGACTCCTAGAGATGGACATGCTCCTCCGTCGAAAGCCAACAGAGTCTGCGTGACCGGCCTGAGCTGCGGGGAACCGAGAGCTTGCCAAGTAGTGTGCGACATAAGACTGACCGACGCGCCTTCATCCAGAACAGTGCCAGGTACCGCCGTATCAGCGGCTGTATAGACTTTGGACATGTATTATTTTTGTAACATGCGGGGCGCGAATATTTTGACTCACACATATATATATACATATGATTCATTATTATGTTTTTCATGTGCTTATGTTTATTCCTAGATGGATCTTTTCGTCATGTGATTATGCGTTTTATATGCTATGCGACTGTTCGACACACATGTAATCTAATGTATCTACTGCATAACAAACAACCCATTGGAATGTATCCACACACACGCATGTATTTTATTTTTACAAAAGCTTGAAAACACACATGAGAATCACGTATGCAAACTATGCTTTTATGGGAAATTTTATTTTTATACAAGCTTAAAAACACATGGTACATATGCAAACTATGCTTGATGGGAAATGAAACGGGCATGCCCCCCAGCATTATGACGCAATCCGAGGTACATGCCCCCCAAGCTTTAGTCCATTGAAAATGGGTTGAAGCTTGACAAAAATGGTCTCACGTTTCATTGTTTTAACGAGGTTGACATAATGGTTATGAACTATCCTCGGATATAGACCGTTTCATTATTTTAACGAGGTTGATACATTAACAAAACTATCCTCAGGACTCATTGTTTCATTTTTTAGGGAGCTTGACAGAGTGAAATGAACTATGCTCCGCCCGATCTTCATCATAATGAACAGGAAGTCGGGGTTTCCGAGAGTGGCGCTCCCGATGGGAGGTCAATGTCGCGGAAGTCGGGACCTAATGCCCCCAGAACACTATGCACGATGGCGGCATTGCTGGATATAGGCATAGAAGAGGTAGCCACATAGTTGACCTGTGATGGGGCAGATACAACTGGTGGATGAGAACCAGGAGGGGGTGACAAGTGCGCAGGGGGCATTGGGGGACTAACGAACGATAATTGATCGATAGTTACAATCCTTCCATCGTGTGGAAAGCAAACCACACGGAAAAGTGAAGAGACGAGGGCCCCCATGGCATAAATATAGTCACAGCCAAGGAGAAGATTGAAATCTAAAGCACCTTGGGTAACCAACACGTCTATATAGACGGTTTTACCTCCCAAAGTAATAGGGAACTTCGGGAGGACTCCTAGAGATGGACATGCTCCTCCTTCGAAAGCCAACAGAGTCTGCGTGACCGGCCTGAGCTGCGGGGAACCGAGAGCTTGCCAAGTAGTGTGCGACATAAGACTGACCGACGCGCCTTCATCCAGAACAGTGCCAGGTACTGCCGTATCATAGGCATGTACAGTAATCTGGAAAGGCACATGGGATGGAAATCGGTAAGCGGTCAGGTGACTCCAATCAAAGGAGATGGCTGAACTGCTTGGTGGGGGAATCGTATGATTGCCCCCTTGCTCGAACGGAACCGAAGAAAGACCCTCATATGCAGCTGGGAGAAGCGGGTCGTTTTCGGACGTAGGAGAATCTGATGAGACAAGAAGAACATGATCATGACGTTCTTCCAGAACAGGGTGGTCGACAGGGCGGTGAACCCGAGACGACACGCTTTCCGACCAATGGTTGGTCTGCAGCAGGCTGGGTAGAGCCGAGTTCAGGAAGAGAAGGCTGGACAAGAGAGGAGTCTAAACCAAGCTTGTGGTCAGCAGGAGAATGATCTGCAGTAGCAGAGAGACATTGATAGCCAGCGGGGAGTTGGGGTGAGGGAATCGCAAGACTTTCCAAAACAGCGGAGGCTTTATCCATGAGTGGACAAAGGTGAAGGGGATGATTGCCTTCACAAAATTTGTAGGGGAATCGAATCTTCCCTTTTCCCTTGCCATGACCAACTACGGAGGTAGCATCGCCATGAGCTTCAGTGGACGATGAAGGACGGGCCGGATCGCGGGACCATACTTCTAAGACCCTGGGAATGCTAGGACAATCATGAAGAAGATGGTCCTCCTTGCATAATAGACAAGGAAACTTAACCTTCCGCGGAGGAGTGGGAAGGAGTCCGACGTCTGGTGTCCGGGATGGAGCAACAGTTGTGCTTGTAGTCGTTGTTGTGTTTGTAGCCGCTGTTGTGTTTGCAGCCGCTCCCTTAGAGTTCTTCTTCTTAGTCTTCTTCTTCTTCTTCTTAGCCACCTGGGTACTCGAAACGAGACTTTCACCAGGCGAAGTAGAAGAAGGAGATGTTGAAGTAGGCGTCGAAGGGGAGGGGTCCACCTTTGGTTCAACATGATGTTGTGCAAGTGGAGGGACTGATGGAGTATCAGCCGACACAGTAGGGACCACAGAGTTTGAAAATAACCAAACCGGCAATCTGACAGTTAACCCCGAGAGGGTTAATGTCGCCATGTAAAGAGCACCAGCATTCCCAGGGGAAGGGAAATGACCAGGATTTCCGTCAGGAGGGGAACTTGGGTTCCCTGGACAAGTTGCCATAGCAAAACGAAATCCTACTCAAGCTAGCGCACACAAGATCTAACCAGGTAATGTTATGGAGGCCAGATAGATTTTAAGACACTTGACTTGACCTTTTCATTTTTAAAGAGTCGAGAAAAGGATGAAAAGATGACTCCAGTCTCCTTCGATTGTTTAATGAGCACGAAGTGACAAGCTGCTCACTTACACCTTTTCTTTTAGAGAGTCTGAAAAGGATCAAAAGTGACTACTCTGGAGAACTAGGTAGAAGGTTTGCCAAACAATCCGTAAAACTTCTATATACACCTTGGCGATCAGATGAACACCAAGGACTTCACGTACTGCAGTCAATCTTCCCGAATGTTGTGTTCAGTGCATTACGACCTGGAGGGCAGCAGACTCAGCTTCCTATGGATCAAAGGTTGCAATTCTATAGGGGTCTCCCAATATATACTCGACGGTACCTAGGAGCACAGTCCGTACAGGTACCTACCGTTTCACCGCGGAGGAATCACCCAACCACTCAATGATAAATTACAAGGTTTAAAGACGCCAGAACACGTCTCTAACCTAGACCTCTAGGATGTGAGCGTTAAGTTTCAATGCGTTGTTAGGTTCATTGAATTCATTTTACGGTTTATATTTAATTAAGTTTCAGTTTTCGGTCTTACCGTATGTGGTCTCTTGAAATTTCCTAAATGCAACTATATGCGAAAATTGTATCGTTTCATTGAATGAATTCTATCTACAGAAGGGTTGAGATTTTCATACAAACAAAACGATCACAAAAATCCTGATGCAGCTAATAACAAGAAAGGAAAATCTTTTTCTTTTTCTTTTTAAAAGCAAAAAATTAACACAAAATGCTAATTAATGAAAAGCAAAAAATCTTTTTTCTTTTCTTTTCTTTGAAAATAGTAAGATGCACTTAACAAATTTCAAGAGATATGCACTAAACAGATAATTCACTCAAAGGAATCTGGAACCAGATCTGAAACATGAAAAATGACCTACCAAAGTAAAGAAAACACCAAGATCTTCAAAGAACTATGTAATCTAAGTCCCAATGAAGTCAGGCAAGAAATAAACAAGCTAAAAGTGAGATACTTGCAACATATAATGCAAAACTTGTACAACTACCAGAGGAATGTGGAAAACAACTAATAAACCGACTGGATCAGCAAACCATAAATCCAACAGAAGGCTCGATAAGCAAAGCCACCAAGGCTAAGAAATTAAATCGATGGAAAAAGGCGAACAACTGAAGGATGAAAAGAATAACCAGCCAGATAACAGCCCAACAAACTTCCAGGAGGTGTAAAAGAAGCAAAAAAACACAGATCCAAGCTCAAAGGCTGACAAACAAGGTAATTGAGAAAAATTAACAAGTCTGGCGCGACTGTCAGACTGCAACTCGCGTTATACAGAGATTGGCGCGGGTTGTCTGAGAGCAACAGGCGCCAACCAGCGTGACTGTTAGAATAAAAACCGCGCTAATCAAGTTTGCTAGGTAAAAAAATGAAACAGGAAGTTCCAGGCCTTGTTTCCAACATCTAAAAAGGGCAGCAAGTAAGAAACAGCAAGAACCTCAACCCAGAAAGCTATTCAGGCCAGTAAACAAGAGAAAAATTGACATGCAAGGCAAGGTTGAAATTGTTCAGTTTGTAAACTAAACCGGAGATTGACTGAAGTGGCGTTGATCTACTTCACTATTGCATGGCAATAGTGTTTCGAAGGCTATCTGGCTGCTCTTTAGGCTCCGTCTACAGTTTACAAATCAAACAACACAAAAACAAACAACAAGCTTCTCCCCAGCGGAGTTACCAAATTGTTGAACTGGTAAATCCCCTCTGCGGATAGAGGCGATCCCACTAGCCCAACACGGGTCTAGCAACAATCACACAACGCTACACGCAGGTTCCTAATTGCATAAATCATAGATCGATCATGACGGTCTACCTGGAATCCAACGCTAGTAGTTGTAGAAGAAACGCCGCTCCCGTTCCTTTGCTTTGGCTGGTCACAATCCCCACGCTCCTCGCGAATGGACACCTGCACACGCAAAGAACGATACAAATACAAGCGTAAAATACAACATATGAAATTATATATCGGTCAGAAAAGATATAACTCAAATACCATTAAAAGACACATGAGTGGAACCATAATGATAGTCGTCTATTAATCAGTAAAAACAAAGAAAGATTACAACCAAAGGTTCTGACGTTGAACCTCCTCTGACTGGGCCAGCAGCTAAATACGCCTTGCAAAGTGACCTCTTCTCTCTCAATATTTTGGCAGCATAACTCCTCTATAGTTCTCAATTCTCACTATCACTCCAGCGTAATCTCAGCACTCACAATAACTCTAGCAAAAAACTAGTTGGTTTAATGCAGGGGGACAGTCATTTATAGATGGAGGAGGAAGGAGTATGCATTATATCAGGACACCTACTGAAGATTTAGCATTATCCCAGAATAGCCACTGAACTTGGTTGTCATGGATAAAAAGATGACACTTGACCACTTCCATGAGATTTTTCCCTCAGAGAACTCCATGAACAAAGAGGAAAAAACATATGAGTGCGCGCTGGCTAAAAATCATAACCAAATTTAGGTGGCGCGGGCTTTGCTCTATGACAGAGCGTCCGTGGACGTGCCCTATTTTGAGGAACTGATTCATTGGCGCGGGTAAGACACTGTGGACCCGCGCTAATGGAAAAAGGGCACTTTTTAGGGCTAATCTGCAAAAGGTGTCTTCAGGGAATTTGAAGTTCA
>APFE030324959.1:24982-49706 GCA_000404065.3 Pinus taeda | reverse complement strand
AAGGTGCATTGGTAAATCCAAAAGGCATGAACAAAAATTCATAATGACGCTCATGAGTTTTGAATATTTTTTTTGGAATGCCTTTAGTCTTCATTATGATTTTATGATATCCTGAAAGAAGATCCAATTTGGTGAAGTAAATTGATCCACGCAATTCATCCAGTAATTCGTCAATGACACGAATGGGAAATTTATCTTTAATGGTGATCTTGTTGAGCTCCCTATAATCTGAACATATGCATCATGACCCATCCTTCTTGTGCACCAATGCTACTAGAGTAGAGAAAGAACTTTGACTAGGTTGAATTATACCAGCCTCTAGCATTTCTACAACCATATGTTCAATTTCACTCTTTTGGGCATAGGGATATCTGTTAGGCCTCATGTTTGGAGGAACACTTCCTGGAATCAAATGAATAGCATGATCATTATCATTAATAGGTGGGAAACCTTTGGGAGTCTCAAATGCCTTAGAATGATTGTCTAATACTTTTTGAAGATATGGAGAAATAGAGGATTTCGATGTGGGAAACTCTAGCAAACATAATTGTGCAATTATGGCTCATTATTCTTTCTTTATAAGATTTGTCATTCCGTTAGAGCTGATTATCTTTCCTATTTTCCTAGTGATACCCCTTAATTCAACTTCCCTTCCTTCCAAAGAAAATTTCATGAAATGGTTTTTAAAATTAAAATCTATGGTACCCAAGGATTGTAGCCATTGGACTCCTAATACAACATCATCACCACCCATTGGAATGGAAATCATTGGGCTATTCAATACATATTATCCCATGAATAGCTTGATATTAGGGCACTTTCAAGAGAAATTTATGGTTCCTCCACTTGCAACCATCAATTGAGACTCTAGTGCTAGATATAGGAAGCAATTCAATTCCTTGCCTATCTTACAGTGAATAAAATTATGGGTACTTCCTGAATCAATCAACACTATTACCTTTTTCTTCTTGATATGTCATTCTATCTTGACAATTTGAGGAGTGATAATTGTGGCCAATGCATTACAAGATATGGTCAGATTCATTTATTCTTTCTCTAGGGTTTATTCCTATTGTATATCCTCTTGTTTTGATGTTTCTTTTTCCTTTTCTTCCTCATATTCACAATCTATGTAAAATAATTTCTTCTCAACACACTTATGACATTTAGTGTATTTTCTATCACAACTCTAACAAAGCTCTTTTGCTCTTTTTTCTTCCAATTGTTGTGGTGTCAACCTTGTAGGTTTTGGAAGGCTAGGGGAAACAACACTTATATCTTTATAGTTGTGAGTGGTAGGCTTCCTTGTTGCCATAATTTTTCTTTGCATTTTTCTTGCCAACCTGAATGCCTTCTTCAATGAATCAGGTTCCCAAAGGTGAACCTCATGTTAGATTTTATTCTCTAATGTCCCTATGGACATCTCAATCCTATGCTCATCTATAATATCTTTTACCCTTATATTCAATTTTTGGAAGTCAATATGCTCCATCATTAAACCCTTTTGTTTGAGATTTATCAATTGGCTAAAAAAAGTGTTTCTTTTTGTATCCTCATAATTTGTTGGGATTTGTTATGTAATAATTGCCCAAGTGACAATTTGTTTATGAGAGAAAAGCCATCGATGCCAAACAAACTGATTTGGTTCCAAATATAAAGTTGCAATACATACCTTTTGTGTGTTTCGCACATTATGGAGATCAAAATATCACTCCATCTATGGTATCCATGTTACGAGATCCTTGCCATCGAACCTCCTCATATCGATCTTTGGAACATGGTGGGTCTTCAATCGACTGTTAGAGTCTATGAAATCATGACTAACATTAATTTTGTTCTCATCATGAGTTTTCTCTATTACCTTTTTGCCATTAGGAAGCCTTTCTTGTAAAAACTTTGTCAAACCTTCCTTCAAACCTTCCACATCTTTCTTCAAATCTTAAATGTTGTCATTCTTTGAAACATGAACATTTATTTTGTTCTCATTCTGAGTTTTCTCTACTACCTTTTCGCCACTAGGAAGCCTTTCTTCTAGCAACTTTGTCAAACATTCCTTCTAACCTTCCATGTACTTCTTCCAATATTCAATGTTGTCTTTCATACCATCCATATTAGCTTCCATGCCTTACTTTAAACAATCCATCTTATCTTCCATGCCTTTCTTTAAACTGTCCATCTTAGCTTCTGTTACTTTCTATGATAGTGAAATTTGTTGCACTTAGTCTCGTAATTTTCGTATATTATATTGCATTTCTTCCTCTTCTTCATGAGTCATGCTAGAAATTCCAGGTTGCTTACTAGGTGTTTCCACTTTATTTCTTCAAGGCATAAACTAATGATAATTATTCTTCACTATGCCCTTTGAATTCCTTCAAGCTAATTTTTCAAACCAAACTTATACAAACTTAAAAAAAAAAAAAATACACACCTTTTTTCACTTTGTAGGAACTCAATATTGAATCTGATGTATCTCTGAAATTTTGGATCTCCAAGGTCTAAAATAGAAAAATATGGTAGCCCTCTGGTTCCTATTTCCAATGGCACCAGTCTGATCGAAATTGGATTCTCCAACAAAGCGTTATGCCCAATCTCCCAAGGTGACCTACTTATACACATTTTCAGTAGAGTGAACTTGTATGAAGTGCCACGTGTCACTATTTAAACCTTTGGATGTGAAAACGATGCAAAAAAACCACAGTTTGTCCTATTTTGGTAGCTTCTTACAAAATTTCAATCTAATACACAGAAATAAAGTTATGGCAATTTTCCCATGGTCACCTTTTTGGGATGTAATCTGGGAGCCTGTGAAAGCCCTAACTTCCTTAGATAATATCTGTGAAAATATAGCAAGACAAGAACTAAAATTAGGACCCCGAGGATCACCGTGATTTTGGCTCAAATGGGTATTTTGTTTATCTTATGCAACATCGCAGAAAAGAATTTATAGTGAAAACTTAATGATGACCTATTTTGGAGCAGCGTAACCCTAGAATCCGAGGCTCTGATACCAAATGTTATAAAACCAGCTCACAAAAAGATAGAAAATATATATTAACAACTTCAAAATCATCCTCTTCGAGGGGGAAATCTCCTTTACATTACGCAAATGAACAATTCTTGGATGATAAAAATGAAGAAAACCTCCTTTCTATATATAGGAGTCTAAGGGGTCACAATATAATCAAAGTTGACATAGCAATAATAATATAAGGGCACGACAATAAAAATAGTGGGCTTATATGGGGCAGAATAATAACAATAAGGTTTATAATCACAATAGTAATGGGGGAATCACTAGTATTATAGCGACCTAACAAGCGGATATTTGACTAAGAGATTTTACTTCCTAAACCATCAATCAAGTCAAGTGGAATAAGGCCTCTGATACATTTGGATCAAATCAATCCACTAGGCCTCTTCTCATTCGAAAAGAAAATTTTTAGTCTGACACTATTTATAATAAGAATATTTCCTTCTTACAGATTGTGGGATGAAAAAAACAAATGTTGGTGACTTAGAGGGGGTGCACCAGGTTATGCAAAACACAGGTGGTTTCTTGTCAGGAAGAGGCTCGAGATAGCTGTCATAGGCTATGGATGTTGTCATCATCGTCTATTAGAATGCAGGAACCTTTTGGGGACCCTAACTATGCCTGCGCACTGGAAAGAATGCCACGTTATATTGCCTACATCCATACTCAAGGGGTCTATTGGATAGGTTTGAGATTCCAGTTTCCCATCCTTTGCTTGCCAGCAGATCAATACACTCCTGCCTATAGTGTAAACTGTGATTGGTGGAATGAAGTTCTTATGACATATGGATAAAAACCCCAAGGAACAAATATGGCCGAGAAATATGTCTTTCTTAACTTCATGTTGATCACAGCTCATCTAACCTAGACCTGTGAAGGCAACAGGCTACATGAGGACATGTAGAAAGACTAGGTAGGGGGAGATGTTGGGTGCTAAACTTGCATGTTTTTACTTAGCTTTTTTATCATATTTTCCTTCACATTTGCACCCCTAACTAAGTTATTTCATATCCTAAATCACACAGATACAACTATAATCATGTCTTTATGAATTAATTAGTCATTGAAGCATGGTCTAAGGGATTATTACCAAAATGCGCTCACTAAACTTTATCTCATGTGCAGATTTCGAAGTCAAATGGCTAAGCTTAAATCATCAAGTTGTCAACACTATTGTTAAATAGTAGTCGTAAGGATGAAACTGATGAAAATTTACTCTTTCTATCTTTTGTATTCAGTTTTGTCTTATTACAGCCATTGTGTAATCACATGCAATAGTTACCTTAATCTCAGGAACAATTGCGTATAAGAGAGGATAAAGAGTTTGAAATGGGGAGTCGGCATACAAGAGAGTTGAGCTTTGTAACAATGACTTTATATTAATGAAATTTACAGCTTTCTAATCTTTTTCTAAGTTTGTGAGTTCATCACAGCCCTGATAAGGGATTTGGGCCCACTCACCTGATCAGGTGTTGCAGAGATAGTGTGTGCTTAGTTTTCTTTTTCATGAATCATTTCTTCTTCTCACTGTGATGGTTTGATGTAAATGATGCAAATTGAATTGCTGTTGCAGTTAATTATTGTTGTCGTTTCCATTTATTGTTATAGTTAATTATTGTTGTCATTTCCATTTGATGTTATATTCATTTATTGTTTGTTAATAAATCCTTGACCAATTTTGATTTGTACAATTGTTCCTCCATATACATTGCATGTTAGCCTTGTAATAACTAGTAGATCCTGGATTGATAATTAATGTGGGAAAGGGTTGAATAATAACATCCACACTTGGATGCCAACACTAACCTCTCCAGTTTATCTAAAATATGGCATAGATCCCATGCTAATGCACCCACCATGGGGGATAAGATCCTAACTTTCAATCTCTTAACATATAATTCTTAGAGAGCTTGGAATGTCTTGAGCCCAAATTCAGTCCAAGTTATCAATCAAAAAGTTATTCCCGTCATTAACTAACTTTTTTACATGTCTATTTCAATTTCTCCCAACATGGGATAAAATGGAAGTCACATTTCCTTCCAAAATATTTTGTACCCTTACTAAGCTACTATGAAGTCTCTAAATTTTTGAGACTTTAGAATCGTGTAAGCCATAGTGGAATTTTATAATAATCATTTTTTTTGGCCCCTTCTATTGCCAATTTTTTTAATTTTCTTATTCATGAAATGTGTAATGCCTCTTCCAAAGCATATAGTTCAGTATAATTGTTAATATCTATCCCTTGACATCCTAATCAAATATGAATTATGTGGCCTAGACCTGATCTCAAAACACCCCTAGAACTGTCCAATCTTGGGTTAACTTTTTAGGCTCCATCAAAGTTTAGTTTTAGAAAATTAGTCATGGGAGCAGACCAATAGTTAGTTCTTGAAGAGCTTAGTGGATACAAAGGATATTTGATGGATTGAGGGAGATTTAATAGATAAATAATGTTTTCTTCCCGTTGATTGCAAACCCTATCTTGGGAGGTCCAAGGGATTAGAAAATTAGCTTCTCTCAACTTATTTACTATAGAAGGGAAGATAAAATCCATGGAATCTATTTTATTTTTAAATATTTTCTGATTTATTTATTTACAGATTCCCCATAAGACAAATCCTAGAGAGAGTTTTCAAGATCTATTTATTATGGGATTGGAGAAAGGGGTAGATCCCCAATCCTCTATGGTTAATAACATGCTACTTTTGTTTTTATCTAATTATGAAAAGGCAAGAGCCATGTCATCCCATAGCTTAGAAGGAAACACCCACTTATTCAGTGGATACTCAATTTTCTCAAGGTTTTCCCATTAAAGGCGTCATATAGAGAGTTGTTGAGAGCCATTTTTATGAAGCTTATCCAAGGTTAATGTTCTGTTTGGCATAAGAAACCAAAGGAATAAAGTTACCTATGCCCATAACTTAATATTCCAAAGCTTCTTCGATCTACCTTTTAGCATTTTGTTTTATCATGTGAGAGAGGATTTTATAGGCTTCCTTGAGATTAAATGATCTTTAAGTACCATGACCCCATCCTTAAAATATTTGGCCCTTTTTGGAACTTTATTTTATTCTTTCCCAATACTATGGTTTTTTTAATCTAGTTGTCTTTGTGTTGAAGTCTAGAATTATTTATTTTTTATTATCCATTTTTCCCTCTTATTTCATTTTCTTTTACCTTCTTATCACCATTTTGTAGCAAAATCAACATGATTAAGGTCACGGTCAACTCCCAAAAAGGTATTCATCATCTATAATTAGAATCTAGTTGTTAATTAACTATAATGAAAATATTCTTACAATTACAAAATTACAAATATTCTATAGGCAATATTTGTTTATGTGGCATAAACAATTGTTAGACAGGTTGCAACACTCTAATAAATGGAAAAATACTACCAAAAGGTGACAAATGGCTCCCAGATGGATAACCACCTACAAGCATAACTTGGAAAGCTACACAAGTTAAGAAATCTTGAAGTCAAAGGCAAAATCAAAGCTTGGAATTGCGTGTAACAATCAAACACAGGTAGCAGAGAAATAACAAACATTAAGCGAGTGAGATTGAAGGTTGGATCAATTGTCAATATTATAGATTGAGATAAAATCTCCTATGACTTGATTTTTCAATAGAAAGTCATAAATGTACTGAATGCTAAGTTAAATCAGTCTCTTAGCTATCTAAATGATTCATAACATATCGTCTTAAAACTCTTTCAAGTCACTTTATAATTTGTATAAATGTTGTAAGCGAGATGAGAAGCATAAGGTTTTATTGCTAAGTTTATAACTCTTTTGTGGAGAATAATAATAACACTATGTTTCATAATATATATCATTTTTATTTCCAATGCATGTGTAAAGATCTTGTGATCACTAGTCAACCTGCACTCACGGGAGGTCCCCCTATGAGTTGTGAGGTCTTATTCATAGTTTTGTTTTGTTTCTAGCATTATCATTTCTTTCAATAATTTGTTTCCATTATAGTTACATTTTTTATTGTTTTCATTTGGTTGAAGACTACCCATAAACTGAAAAAAACATTAAAAAAAAATTAGTTATTGAATGCATCATCTTTCTAGAACTTGATCATTTCATAGTCTAAAATGATTTGTTAATTGTTAATGAAACACTACTTAGAGGATAAATACAGACAAAATTAATAATTCTCAAGTTGTAAATATTTTCATTTCATTTTGTGTAAGTATATTTTCTTATGGAAATTTCTCTTTCATGCAATTAATCCAGAATTTCTTTACTGCAATCTAGCATATGAGTTTCCTTCTGTAAGATTGTGTAGAATGCTTTGAATTATGCAAAATAGAATTAGATCATCTCTTTCTTGAATTTTGGCTTTTCAACATTTTACTTTCATAGAGGAAAGTTTCAAATTCTACAACTTAAGGTAGACTTTCAGTTTCTGCAAAGAAGAGGTTTTCAATTTAGTTAATTAGGATTGAATATAACTTTAGATTGAAAGAACATGTGTGTAATTACTCTCCCATTTGTGTCCATAGTTATAACTAGTTTCATTTCTAGAATCAATTAGTTCACAAGAAGAATCCTAGCATATATAGCGCACATACATTTCACAAGTACACAAATCCTGGTGGACAATTAATGAAGGAAATTCAGAACAATTAAATTACTAAACTTTTTGGCGTCGTTGCTTGGGAAGTGTATAAAGGATTCTACTCTTTCATATTATTTTTAGGACTTTTTAATTAAATGAATTGAAAAATGATATAAAACATGTGTGCATAGTGAAATTGATTCTAGGGGTGGATTTATAAGTAGAGGTAGAAGTTCAATTCCAACATTGCCAATAACTCCACATAGACCTCATAGTGCCACACCATCCAACCGTACACACATCCCATCATTTGTAGGTAGACATAGACTTCCTGAGGTGCATAGATCTGAAATCCATCTTAGAGATTCACCAAATTATTCTACCATGGTTGTAGTTGACAGACCTATATCCCAAACACAATGAGTAATATTCCTCTCTTCAACATGGGAATAACTTCTAGGACAAGAACTAGAGGTTCCCAGTGAAGAAGAATAAGAAGAAACTTATTTTAACATACCATTAGTAGAGGAACCAAAAGAAGAGCTAGATAATCCTATTATAGAACCTTATATTAGCTCGAAATAATCTACACTGGCAGGGGAAGGAGAATTTCATAATGTAGATGGTCGTGAACTTAGGATTGGAGGTGGAAGAGGTAGAGGAGGAAATAAATGAGGACGTGGAGGTCAAGGTGGTAGAGGTGGTAGAAGTGGTAGGGGAAAACTAGGTTCTTATGTATTTTCTATCTTTGATGAAGACACCACAACCACAATCAAGAACATCTATCCCTCCATTTCATGGTTTAAGACATGAAGACCCTGAAATGTTGATTTTTTTTCCAGGAACTCTTAAAGATGGAGCACCTAAATGGTTTATGGGATTAGGAGCACATATAATTAGAACATGGGATGAAATGAAAAATGTGTTCTTAGAAAATACAAGGATTATTGTATCCCCCACAACCTCAAGGATGAAGTCTTTAAGATGATGCAAAAAAAGGATGAAAGTCTTCAATATTTAGTTGAAATATTTGCTTACAACATAAAAAGAAATAAGATGTATAATTTGGATGTTGAAAGACTAAAATCTCTTTTGTTAAAATCCATCAAAGATGAATGGATTGATCTGCATAATTTAATGGGCAAGGGAGATGCTTCACAACTTTCATTTGGAGAAATCTGTGATTTATGTAAACATATCTCTAGGGATAAGGCTAAAACTTGCAAAAATCCAAGGGATCTTGTGATGTCCATAATTAATAAATATGCAACTGGAACAGCAAGTAGAGCTAAAATAAGAAATTTTCTTGATAATTTCAAAACAAATATCCTAGGGTGTCTTAATGAACAACTAGATACCCTTAAGATATAAAAAAAATCAAATAGTCAAGAATGTTGCATTATCTATTTTCTATCACAAGTGTATAAATAAACATGCCTTAAGAGAATGTCCCCTTGACAGTACTGAAATTTGGGTCATATGTGTTGAAAATGATAACAAGAATGAATTCCATCCAATACTTGGTCTAAAAGTTGTTTTTCAAGATGAAGTTCGGACAATCCAAGTTGAATCCCTTTGTTTTATTGCTAAAAGACCATGGACAAATCAACAATCAAATATGACTCAAGGTTTCAATACTAAATCATATGCACAACCAAAGCACAATTGGAATGAACCCATGTCATGGAAACCTTGGCCCCTACAATCTAAAAATCCATATTAAGCTCAAGGTTGGAAAAATACTTATGAAAAATATCCTCAATATCCTCAATTCCAACAACCATATCCTTCTTTTCCACCACAATATTATCCACCTTATCCAACTCAACTTTCTCAATTTCAAAATCCAAATCAACAACTTTCATTACCGTTTCCTCAAAACCCAATCAAATACCTCCCCAACCACTTCCAAATCTAAAAAACAAAAAAAATCGACAAGCTATTTATAATGTCAAAGGACAAAAATTTTAAGCTTCTATGATCACCCCAATAGGTCTAAATGATTTTCAACTTAGATATGGTAGGGTTTTACCAAAAAAATCACCAACTACTGCCATCCAAAAATCTAAAGAGGATGAAGTTTCTGAGAAATATGTGTATCCTAATCAAGAAAACATTCCCCTAAAGGAAGATGTTCCTATACTATCAAAGGATGAGAAAATAAAGCAATCTCCTACATTTACTCTAGTAGAGCAACCTTCTATTTCTTTGCAAGATCCACCTTTTCCTAAAAGGATCAAAATTGATAAAGGAATAGAAGGGAAAATTATTTTACCAAATTATGATATGCTACATGAGCTTAAGAATATTTGCATTAGAATTCCCTTATTACAGGCTATAATGGAATACCAATATTTGAAAAAACTATCAAGGAGTTATGCCTTAGAAAACCAGGAAGAAAAAGAAAAGATATTGAAAATATCCAATTGGTAAGAAAAATTCATGACATCATGATGGGAAAACCTATTATTCAAAAATATCTAGATCCCGGTAGACTTATTGTGAAAATTCATGTCCATGGTGTTGAGATTCCAAATACCTTAATTGATCTAGGAGTATCCATTAATGTTATGAGTAAAGAACAATGGATAAACTTAACCTTCCTAATCTTCATATACTCCTACATTATTACAATTAGCAAATAGATACGTTATCAAACTAGATGGAGTATTAGAATATGTATATGTTTCTCTATATTCTTGGGAATTTCCTTTATATTTCATGATTTTAACTCCCAAGAATAATTTAGGAGGCCATCCATTGATCCTTTGTAGACCTTGGCTAGCTATAGTTGATGCATTCATAAGTTTTATATCTCGTGATAAGTAGATCTCTCATGGAAATTCCACTAAGAAATTTACTTTGTATCCTCTTGCAAAAAAAAAAAACACCAAAGTAGAAAGTGAGATTTGGATAGATGAGGATAATGAGGACTTTAATTATTTGCAACCAATTTATACTTTTCCCAATTAGATGAAGAACATCAATTGATAAATTTAATGAATCATAATAATTTCTCTTCATACTGTGAGCCAAATCATATTTTTCAGGAACAATGCAATATTGAATATTTATCGTCTCACCAAATGGCTTTACATTCTATGGAAAATTTATCAATCCTCAAGTAGAATTTTTTCCAGATAAAACATTGAACATTAATAATAATTTGGAATAATTTCAAAAGAGAAAATTGATACAGATGATACAAAAATACTCTTCTTCTTATGCATGGGAGTACACTAACATGAAAGGGGTTGACCCTAAAACTTGTATGCATAATATTTATATTCAAGAAAATTCTAAACCAGTTAGACAACCTTAGAGGAGGATGAATCCTAATTTGAGAGAAATTGTTAAGGAGGAATTACAAAAATTACTTATTGTGAGTTTTATCTATCCAATATCAAATAGTCAATGGGTGTCACCATTAGTGATTGTTCCTAGTAAAAATGGAAAATGGAGAGTGTGCATTGATTACATGTAATTAAACAAAGCTACTTTAAAAGATCATTTTACACTACCTTTTATAGTTCAAGTATTAGATATGTTGGGAGGAAATATGTATTATTTTTATTTTTAGATGGTTTTAGTGGATATAATCAAATTCAACTAGCACCAAAAGATCAAGATAAAACTACTTTTACATGTCCATGGGGAAAATATGCCTATAGGGTTCTTCCAATTGGATTATGTATCGCACTTTCCATATTTCATAGGGAAGTATTAGGTATATTTAATGATCTAATTCATGATTGTTGGGAAGTATACATGGATTATTTTACTTTCTATGGTGATACTTTTAAAGAAGCTATGTAAAATATGGAAAAATTTCTTGTTTGATGTAAAGAGGAAAACCTTTCATTAAGCCATGAGAAATGTTTTATGATGTTCAATGAAGGGATTGTTTTAGGCCACCATATTTTGAGTGATGGAATTAAAGTGAATATATCTAAGGTAGAAATAATTTCTAAAATTTCAATTCTTATTTCACAAAGAGATGTAAGATTTTTTCTTGAATTTACTAGATATTATAGGCTTTCATAGAATGTTTCACAAAAATAGCCTCTCCACTTTTCAAACTCCTTACAAAAGATTGTGAATTTTCTTGGAATTATGATTGTGAGAAAGCTTTTGAGACATTGAAACAAAAGATTACTGAAGCACCAATTTTAAGATAACCTAACTGGGCTCTTCCCTTCCATATTTCTATTGATGCTTTAGATACAACTCTAGGATATGTCTTGAGACAAAAATATTTAATTCCTTATGGAATCTACTATAAAAGTAAAAAATTGAGTCCCTTAGAGTTAAATTACACTTTAACAAAAAATGTGTTTCTAGTTGTAGTTCATGCCATTAATAAACTTTGTCATTAAATTACTGGATATGAAACTTTCATTCATACAAATCATTCTCACATTAGATATCTAATGAAAAAACCAATCACTAATGGTAGAATTACAAAATGGATGTTATTACTACAAGAATTCAACATTACTATTCTTGATAGATTAGGAAATCAAAATATAGTTTTTTATTTTCTTTCTAGAATGTTGAATAACAATGAGGATGTTCCTCTAAAAGACAACTTTCCTAATGAATATCTTTTTTGAGTATCTACTAAAACACCTTGGCTCGTAGATATTGCTAATTATTTGGCTACAAAAAAATTACCTCCACAACTATTAGCTAGAGAAAAGAAAAACGTGATCAAAACAAATGAAACTTATTCCTGGATAAATGGAAAATTGTACAAAACTGGACCTGATTTCATTATCCGAAGATGTTTTTAAGAAGATGAAGTACCTAAAATCCTGAAAACTTGTCATGATGAGCCATGTGGAGTACATTTTCTCGGTAAAGAAAATGCTTACAAAATCCTTCTTTTGGGATATTATTGGCCATCCATTTTCAAGGATGCCAAAGAATATGTTAAAATATGTGATATTTTTCAAAGAATGGGGAAACCCATTCCATCATATGAAATGCCTATACAACCATAGGTACTTGTAGAACCCTTCGAAAAATGCGTTCTATATTTTGTTGGACAAATAAACCTGCCATCAAAACATAGAAGGTACATACTTGTTTGCACGGATTGTGTTACAAAATGGATAGAAGCTAAACCTATTTTATTTGAAATTGAAAATATTTTAGTTACATTTTGTTTTGAGGATATATTACTCGTTTTGGTGTTCCAAGAGAAATTGTAAGAGATCAAGGTACCCAATTCACATAAAAGTTGTTGAAAAAGGTCATGGATCAATACAAAATCAAGCATCGGAAGTATACTTCATATCATCCATAAGAAAATGGTTAAGAGGACAACAAAGTTCTTGAGTCAATTATTACAAAAATTTTGCATTTACATAGAAATGATTGAGCAGAAAAGCTTCAAGAAGCATTATGGGCATACCAAACTACATGGAGGAATACAACTAGACATACTCCTTATGAGCTTGTCTTTGTGTTGAAGCTCGGATAATTGGGTCTACAACAAGGGGGATACCCACCCAGTCCGGACCTTGGTTAGCAACTCCTTATCCATTTGGTATAGTGGGTCTAACTCGGGATATGGGACCAGTTTCCCAATTTATGTGTGCGTGTGTTGAGAATTGATATTTCCTTCCTAATAAGTTCTAGGTAAAATGCATTTATTCTAAATCTAATGAAATTGTAATCTAATGAATAGAAATATCTAATTCTAAAACTAACCCAGGATTTAATCTTTCAGTTATGCGATCTAAAAGGATTTCAAATGGCAATTGGTAATAAAGATTATTCAACAGCTATGAGAAAAGAATTCAATGAAGATAAACAATTTCGTATAAAAATTTAGATGAAACGATTCTGGAAAAAATATCACATAATAAGTTACTCATATATTAGGGATAAATAAATAGCGATCACCGTACAAAAGTGCCAAACGATAACTCAAGCATTCAAGCATTCACATATAAATAAATGAACATGAATATCACCTTAACACATAAGAAGAAATAGTTAAGAGATAAAAGTACCATTTATAACTAGTTCTACTCATGAGCTTCAGCAATAATGATTTATCTCTTCTTAATCCAACATCTACTAAGAGTACAAAAGTGCAACATCAGTAGTAGGTATTAAATGCAGATATCAATAAATCATGTTCCATTCATTCATCAAAGCCTCCTCGGAGGGTGCAAAAGTGCATGTTTTGAGGACAAGTTTTTGATAAATTTCAGGTCCCTTATCTAAATGCACGACAAGGATTTAAATACTACTAGCTAAATCTAAAAATAATTTATTACAAAAATGTAGGATGCAGTTTAAATGACCATCCTCATTTCAGGCAAAAATAAAGCAAAACTAAAACTAAAGTTGAATCTAAAACTAAAACTAGCAACTAACTATCTATGTATCTGTTCCTTGTAGTCACAAGCATTCAGCATTTGCTTGAGGAGAGTAGGTTGGCCGACTTCCGACTTTAGTTGTCCTGTGAAAACAGAATAGGTAAGTGCTGGCACCATCTTCTCGACAGAATTAATGATATATTTGAGAGTCATTTACTGGCTGTGTGGTTTTACCAAGTATGCCCAATAAGAACCCCAATTCAACTTGGATAACCTCTGGATGGACTCTGCTCTCTCTTCAACCTTCTATCTCCAGCTTGTCTATAGATGCTATACATTTGGTAAATATTGACGTACCACTTGAGGATATCCTTGATAAATACCATTGGTTTTAGAATTCAGGTTTTCCCTTTCACCTTTAGCACTTTTTCCTACAAATTTCTGGGCTTACAGGCAACTGAGCAAATAGAGGCTTTCTTTTCAAGGGGTTTTGCCCAGCGATGCACATCGTGCATCAGAAATTGCCTCTGTTTCTCAATCTGGGCTTCCCTAGTGCGATTTTCACCTCTTGCACGCTTTTTGTTAGAGGATATAAACCTTAATTTTGTGGGAAGAATGACTCCATGAGTTCTTGGTTCTGATTTTTAAATTTTCTATTTGTGATATTAGCATTATCCAGTACCCATTGGACCATGTCCATGTATGGAAGAATTTTTGGCCTCACCGCTATCCAGTGCAAGAACGAACATGTTAGTTCTGTAATAGACGCCTCAGATGACCCACATGAGTCTGCAGTTGTTGTAACCTCCATTACTCTGGGATTTTCTTCCTCGAGTAGGTTGTACATGCTTTACTATAGGTAGTGTCTGTGTATAAGGGAATCATTTCTTTATCTTTAGAACTCGGAGCTTTACCTTCTTTCCAATAATATACTGAACACTACTATGTATACTTCTCTGCTCTTCACTCCTATAGTTTACAAATGAGGCAAGAGTAATGATAAGAAAAAGCTGACAGGAAGGCTTTAAATTCCAAAAACATATGAAATATATCACCCTACATGAAATGGCTCTTCGATTAGATGAAAACCATATTTCATTAATGATTGCCAACTAACTCATTAATTAACATTAACGTGCATAACTGGGCATCGGTTTATGGAAAATGATTTTTTGAACAACGAGTCGTGTAGATATACGATAAGGCGATTTTGCAATTTGCTTCGCAATATCGATAATTCATTGCGTGTGGCAAGTCATCCATTAACGTGTTTTCTGCAAAATGCGATCTGCGATATTTGTCATCGCATATTGGCAGTTTGAGGCATTTCACCTTAAGTGATATTTGCAGCATGCGATGCGATGAGTATCTTTTTAGTGCGTGATTTCCCATCGCGATTTCACAATCTTAGAATTCCACTTGTAGGAAGGCATTAATTAGCCTTTAGCAATGTGATGCTTTTTATTGAGTGAGTGGATTTATTTGGACTTATCATAAAACTTCAGTCTTTTTATATTTCTCAAGTATTCTCCTAAGTTTCAAATACTAAGTTTTATTAAAAAGCAATACAAGCACTAAATTTTTTTTTAATAAGTGTCCCCACTTATTTAGTATTAGTAATAAAACTAAATAAGAAGGGGTGTTGTCGCTGGCCACAACAATTGGTGATTCACTTGGAACAACTAGTTATCTTTGCTTTTCTTTTGAATTTTCTAAACTTCTGAAATAGAAAAATTTTCTAGAAAATCAAACTTCATTATAGAAAGATAAAGTACATCCTGCTTTCGGCTGTTAATAATAGTTTGTTTCTTCTATGTTAACTTTGGTTTAACTTCCTAGAGCTAGTCATTGTATATACATCAGTCACTACTTAGTTTATAAAGATAAAAACAAAGAATTCTCTGTAAATTAGTTTTAAATATGCTCATTTGTCGTAGGTAGAGCCTCTGCTACCAGCAAGCGTTTATAGCCTCAACAAGGTTACCTATTATCCATCAATGATCATGTATCCTGCTTGGAGAAATATACGACTTTGAAAGAGAAATCCATATCCACACTTATTGCTTTCGTTTTCTTTTAATCCTTAAAGAACAATAACTTGGTTTGGTAGTCAAATTATGACAGTGCCATTCGCTTGATTTATAACTTTGCTTAACAAGATGGCTCATGGTGAGACCACTTATCTGTTGATTGCAACAATCTCTAGTCATTGCCCTATTAATGTATGCAGTTTTGGCAAAGTCGGCAAGCTATAATATCTATGATCATGATAAGTCGACTCATGATGAGACCTCTTATTCATTAAGTCAAAGTGTATCACTGGATTATTCCTTGAAGCTCGTAATTTCCTAAGTGGGGAGGAAGTCATTGTTTCATTAATAATAGCTCTATACAACAATTGTAGAGTTTTTTGGAAAGAGTTTTTCTATAGAGAATCCTCATTTTGTTATTGATACTTTTAATTTGACTGATATAAAACAAATTCCCACTAAAGGTCGTTTTTTATCAAAATTTACAAGGTTGAAGCCACTATCATTTTCAGGCTTATAGCCTTTGACTGTATCTTTCAATAATAATGACCAGTTTTCTAAAACAAATTTTTTTATACAAGCAAAAAAACAAAATCTAAAAGAAATACTTGTCTTTTTTGTGATTTCCAAATGTAACCATTTACAACTGGTTTTATTATGAAAATAAAGGTAAAACTAATCTACAAAAATAGAAGAATGATCTCCTACGGAAAGTATTTTTTGAGGGTCTGCCCGTTAACAGGTAGAGATTCTCTTTTTCCTGTTAAATCCTGTAACATAAAAGTAGATGGACCTATGATTTCTACAATTTGGAAAGGGCCAAGCCACATTCATTGAAATTTCATATGTTTGCCCTCTTCCTCATGAGCCTTGTCCCATTTTAAAACTAGATCTCTAATCTGAAAGTCCTTTCTAGATATCATGTTTGAATCAAAGGAGGCTTTTACTAATGTTTGGTGATGAGCATGAGTTATTTTAGCCTCTCATTGCTCTTCTAGCTTAAGGATTTGCAGTTGCCTTAGTTTTAAGGCAGAAGTTGGCGTTTCGTCAACATATTGAACTAAGGCCAAAGAAGGAATCGCTAGATGAGTTGGAAGGACCACTTCTTTCCCATAAACTAAATTAAAGGGAGAAGTGCCAATAGAGGCTTTCTGCTTTATTTGATCTACCCATAGATCATATATTAAGGATTTGTGCCAATTATTATGAGTTTGATCAATGGCTCGCTTAATGATTCTAATTAAGTTTTTATTCATTGATTCAGCTAACCCGTTCCCCTCTGGGTAATAATTGGCAGAGTTTTTAAGCTTAAAACCTCTTTTGAGTGAAAATTCAGTCTTAGCATTGCTAGAGAAATACGATGCATTATCAAACATTAAAGCAAAAGGTAAACCAAACCTGGTGATTATGAACTGATCTGTGAAATCAATGATGTGTTCAGCATTAGCTGTCTTGAGAGGAACTACTTTACCCATTTAGTAAAATAATCTGTAGCTGTAAGGATATACCTATGTTGTTTAGAAGAGTGAGGAATGATCTCACCTATAATATCCAATCCCCATTGATCAAATGGCTGGTCAATGTTGATTGGCTGTGAAGGCAATGCTGGTTTCTTTTGTCTCCCAGCAGCAGTTTGACAAACTTGACATTTCCTTATGTAGTTATGTGTGTCTTTGAATAATGTTGGCCAATAATAGACTGCATGCAGGATTTTATGTGCCGTAGCATCTCCAGCATAATGTCCACCTACTGGTCCATCATGGAGTTCCTGCAACACCTTTTCATCTTCAGAATTATCAAGACATCTAAGGAGAATAGAATCATAATTCATTCTAAAAAGTACATCGCTCACGAGTTGATATTGCTTAACCTTCAACCTTAGGGCTCTTTTCTTTATATAGTCAAGGTTTGAAGGAGCATATCCATTCTTTAGATAAAATATGATATCAGCTTATAATGATTCAATATCATTTAGGCTTACCTCATACATTTGTATTTCTGCAGATGGTATTTTGGAAATAAGCGATGCTCCAGCCAACATTTTGCAAAATCCTTGACCTTTTACAATATTTGCTGGTTTAATTTCAGCGTCGTATTCTTGTAAGGCAGTCACCCAATTGGCTCTTTTCTCACCCACATCTTTCTGTACTAAGAAATTTCTTATAGCTGGAAACGGTACTATGATTTTTGTATGGGTTTTAAGCAGAAAGGGTCTGAAATGTTTGATCGCTTTGAAAACAGCATAATCTTGTTTCTTGACGTCTGAATAATTCGATTTAGCACCTTGTAGATTTGAACTGAAAAAGGTAATCAGGGCTTCTGCCTTGTCTTAATTTGCTTGAGTGAGTATCGCAGCATATGATATATCAGGGGCAAATGTATATAAAATGAAAGGTTCAAAAAAATTTGGAGTTGCTAAAGATGGAGCATTTACAATTGCTTATTTAATCAAATTGAATGCTTCATATTCGTCTTGGCCCCATTTGAAGACTGAGTTATTTTTTGTCATTGCTTGTAAAGGAGATACAATCCTTGAAATATTTGTGACAAATCTCTTAACAAAATTAATCTAGCCAAGGAAATATTTCATATCTTTCTTGTTGTGAGGCAAGGGTATTTCACAAATCTCTTTGATTCTATCAGGATCAATATGGATTCCAGATTTTGATACTATAAATCGAAAAAGTTTTCCTTCACTTAATGCAAAAAAGTACTTTTTTTGGGTTAAGTGAAATTCCATATCTTTGGAAATTTTGAAAGATCTGCTTTAAGTCTCTGAGATGATTTCCTCGTTTTTTGGAATATACAATTATATCATCCAAGTAGATTACTACTAATTTGTTTACTAATCCGTTAAATGCAATATCCATGGCCCTTTGAAATGTGGCGCCAACATTGATTAGACCAAAAGGCATCTTTTGATATGCATAAGTACCCAATTTGGTTCTGAACATGGTCGTTAACTGATCATCAGGATGGACCAAAACTTGATTGTAGCTAGAGAAACCATCCCAAAAGGACATTAGTTCTGATCCTACAACTGCCTGTAATATTTGCTCCATGGGAGGCAAAGGAAAATTGTCCTTTTGGCAGGCTTTGTTAAGATTTTGAAAGTCAATGCAAATTCTAATGTCTATGTTTTTATTTCTAATGGGAACCATATTGGAAACCCATTCAGAATGTCGAATGGGAAAAATGATTTTGGCTTTCAATAACTTATTGAGTTCAGATTTGATCTGGTTTTCTAGATTAGGATGGATCTTTCTCAGCTTTTGCTAGATAGGTTTTTCATCGTTTATCATAGGGATAGTATGTTGAATGATAGAAGTGTCGTAAGTCTTAACTTCATCATAGTTCCAGGCAAAGACACTTTTGTATTGTTTCAAGGAATGAACGTATGCTAATCTTTCTTCAGGGGCTAGGCCAAGACCTAGATTGATATTTTGTGGCTTGGTATGAGATCCTAGATTTACTAATTCATAGTTCAGAGTTGAACTTTGAAGTTTTGAATTGGTAGATATTTTGAATCGATCTTTCAAAACATATATGTCTTTGAATTTGACCACTGATTTTGGCATAGCATCATTAGTGCTATCTTGTTGCAATTGTTTGTCATGCTGGTCCTCATCTACTATTTGATTAGTGTAAGATCCTCCTGATGTGAAGAAGCTTACAATATCAGGATCATCGTTGAAAATTATCCAATTGGTAACGTTATTAGGAATCGAGGGTCTAAAGATTAATTCGATTAAAAATCTATCAGGGCTATAGTCATTCAAGGGAATGAGTTTGGAAGCTACGTTTCCCAAGAGGTCAACACTAGAATTTTGGAGTTTGGGAGTTGATGAAATATTAAATGCTATAAAATGTTCAGTCGGATCTTGTACTAAAGATTGATAATGCTTTAAATGACCTGATACATAATGTATAGTATTTTGTACCTGTCTGATAGCAATTTCAGAATCTCCGAAGACTTAT
Source organism: Pinus taeda (assembly GCA_000404065.3). Lineage (NCBI taxonomy): Eukaryota > Viridiplantae > Streptophyta > Pinopsida > Pinales > Pinaceae > Pinus > Pinus taeda. The sequence continues at coordinate 29,763 of APFE030324959.1, read as the reverse complement.
AGATATTTGATATCTAATCTGATTGCTTTGTATAATCCTTGGACTAAAGCCTCGTATTCTATAGTATTATTGGTGGAATCGAACTTGAGTCTACAAGTTAGCATAGTTTTATTTCCTTCTAGACTGATTAGTACGCATCCTGCTCCTGCTCCCTCACTAGACTTAGAACCGTCAAAAAATAACTTCCAAAATAAAGATTTATTTACATGACTATCTATGAAATTAACACATTTAGAACTATCTATTTGAGAAAAATTTTCTACTTGAGATAAAACAAAATGTTCTAAGTAAGGTGAAGTATGCGCATTAAAATTTCCTAAGAAAGAATCAACAGAATAGTTGCCCATTGTATTATTGATGTATGTTATAGGTTCATTTTCTCCCTCCAATTCTGTTACTATGTATTTCTAATGTCTTTCTCACTCAACCTTTATTTGATTTGGTTTACCATTGTAAGGGAGCCACATATGCAACCAATCAGTTGGAAAGTATCCATGAAGCTTTTAAGACCAATCTCTGCTAAGAATTAGGCCATAAAATTCTAGAATGTCTGCAGCTAAAATGTCGAAAACTTGACATACCTTTGGATTAGATGACAGCCTTACGGTAACCTGATTTAGTTCACTAATCACTTCAACTTGCGACCGGTCCAGCTGCACTATGCGTACTGCTGATTTTTGAGGTTGAACGTTCAACTTTGCACATATTGATTTAGGTAAGGTATTAGATGAAGCTCCCGAATCAACTAAAAAATTATGAAAATCTTTCTTGAAAACTTCATAATTAAGAAGAAATGGGGGAGTATGAGATCTTGACCTTCCTCCAATTAAAGCGATATTGTTTGGATCAACTTTATTAGTCACATTAGTTGGAGGTCTTCCCATCTTGTGAGAAGCTTGCGAGATTACAGCGGTGGGTAGAGGTGCAATTGGTACTACTTGTAATTCTTTCAAAAGAATCTTTTACTGATGTTTTAACTTGCTCAATTCATAAAAAGTAATGTTAGCCCTAGTCTTCTTCATGTCTTCTATTATATTATACTCCATTTCATCAGAAACAATCAATGTTTTAGATTGAGTTGGTGAATCTGTTTGGACTGGGCTTGTTTGAGTCGCTTTGGGTGTCATTTTATTTGCTGCGACTTTATCCTTAGACATCGAGCTTGCGCTCTTTAGCTTAGGAGTAGGTTGAGGAGGATCGAGTTGATTTCTACTTCTAGTATTGACTGATGATGCCTCTTGATCTCCTTCACCTGGGAGGACGAAATCCCACATTCCTTGTACTTCTACAACTTCTTCTTCATCAGTAGGTTCTTTGGTAGCGATTTCCTCTTCTTCTTCTTCTGATTTAGCATTTGTAATAGCATTGGGAGGCTTTGAATCAGTTGAAGGATTTCTTTTATAAGTCTTGTACGACTTTTTAGAAGAAGTCTCTACTACTTGTTTCTTAATGTCAACCATTTCATTAGACATGGTCTTCAAAACTTTCTGCAATCCTTCTAAATCAAATGGGTCTTTCGATTGTTTTTTCTTTGGATCTTCCTTAAAAGTAACCTTCCTAGATTTTTGTTCATCAATGAAATTTTTCTTTTCTAAGGCTATGATACGTTTCTCTAGCACTATTGCTTCCTTCATATTGTCAGCTAAAGTTTTTTTGTTAGCCCTATCAATGAAGATTGCTATGTTTGATGGTAGAGTAGATATATACCATTCACTTCGAACTTCTTCGTTAGGCTTGGAGGCAGTAAGAATTTTTTTCAACAGTTTATTGAAATGTGAGTTCAAATCTTTGATAAATTCCTTTGACTCAGCCCTAAGGTTAGATAGGTCATTAATCAGTGTCACGATAAACCTGTCATCTCTGAACTTAGTCAAGAATTATTCTTGGAAAATATCCCAACTAGTAATAGATCCAGAAGGTAATGAGAAATACCATGATCCGGATGCTCCTTGCAAAGTATAAGGAAAGAACCAAACAACAGCATCTTCATTAGTGACCCCATTGAGATTTATAGATAAGATAAAGTTATTTATATGTTCTTCTGCTAGCATGCCTGTTTCAGGATTGAACTTAGGCAACCATTTTTCAGGATGGGCTGGTATTTGACTCAAGGGTGCAGGCATTAAGATTGCCCCTAGGTTATTTCCATGGAGATTGGGCCATCGTTGAACTACTAAAAGAGAAAAGTGTAGAAGATGATCCCTGCGATTGGGAAGATGAGGATATTACAATTCCAGATGATTGAGAATGGGATGTGGAAGTCCCAGTGGACAATAAACTGAAGTGGAGGGGTGGATGGTTGACTTCGCGATGGAGAGGTTGAGATGGATGATGATGATGAAAGAGTCTCGCTATCAAACAATTTAGGTGATTTCCTTGCTCTCTTCCTTATAGGTAGAGGTAACTCAGTTGGTTCAATACCAAACCTTTCTCTCTTCAATCTTGTAATAGGATGAGCAGGGTTATATTGCGAAGTCACACTACCTTGATATTTTTCAGATATTTGCGGTGATATAGAAAATCACTGAAGTTTATGGATCAAAGATTCAAATTCAAGAGGTTTAATAGAAGATTTCTCTAAAATGTCAGGGTTTATCATAGCGGTTGTTGTTTTATCGACTTCTTGCTCAAGATTTAAGGATTCTAAATGCGATGCAGAAGTGGTGGGAGATGGTGAGGGCAATTTACTCTCAGAATGGTATTTAGATTTAGATTTACTTGTCATTCATCGTTCGGGGCCATCTTTCTAGTGCCAAATATGTTGAAGCCCTGAAAATCGGGTCTACAACAAGCAGGATACCCACCCGGTCTGGACCTTCGTTAGCAGCTCCTTTTCTGTTTGGTATGGTGGGTCCAACTGGGGATATGGGACCATTTCCCAATTTATCTGTGTGTGTGTTGGGAATTGATATTTCCTTCCTAATAAATTCTAAGTAAAATGCATTTATTCTAAATCTAATGTAACTGTAATCTAATGAACAGAAATATCTAATTCTAAAACTAACCCGGGATTTAATCTTTCATTTATGTGATCTAAAATGATTTCAAATGGCAATTGGTAATAAATATTATTCAACTACTATGAGAAAAGAATTCAATAAAGATGAACCATTTCATATAAAAAGTTAGATGAAACAATTGTGGAAAACATATTGCATAATAAGTTACTCATATATTAGGCATAAATAAATAGCTATCACCGTATAGAAGTGCCAAATGATAACTCAAGCATTCAAGCTTTCATATATAAATAACTGAACATGAATATCACCTTAACACATAAGAAAAAATAGTTAAGATATAAAAGTACCATTTATAACTAGTACTACTCATGAGCTTCAGCAATAATGATTTATCTCTTTTTAATCCAACATCTACTAAGAGTACAAAAGTGCAACATCAGTAGTAGGTATTAAACATAGATATCAATAAATCTTGTTCCATTCATTCATCAAAACCTCCTCGGAGGGTGCGAAAGTGCATGTTCTGAGAACAAGTTTTTGATAAATTTCAGGACCCTTCTCTAAATGCATGAGAAGGGTTTAAATACTACTAGCTAAATCTAAAACTAATTTATTACAAAAATGTAGGATGCGGTTTAAATGACTGTCCTCATTTTAGGCAAAAATCAAGCAAAACTAAAACTAAAATTGAATCTAAAAATAAACTGGCAACTAACTATCTATGTATTTGTTCCTTGTAGTCGCAAGCATTCACATTTGCTTGAGGAGAGTAAGTTGGCCTACTTCCAACTTTAGTTGTCCTACGAAAATGGAATCGGCAAGTGCTGGCGTCATCTTCTCAGCAAAATTAGTGATTCATTTGAGAGTCATGCACTGGATGTGTGGTTTTACCAAGTATGTCCAGTAAGAATCCCAATTCAACTTGGTTGACCTTTGGATGGACTCTGCTCTCTCTTGAGCCTTCTGTCTCTAGCTTGTCTATAGAGTTTGTACATTTGGTAAATATTTACATACCACTTGAGGATATCCTTGATAAATACCACTAGTTTTAGAATTCAGGTTTTGCCTTTCGCCTTTAGCACTTTTTCCTACAAATTTCTGGGCTTACAGGTGACTGAGCGATTAGAGGCTTTTCTTTTTGAGGGGTTTTTCCCAGCGATGCAGGATCGTGCATCAGAAACTGCCTCCATTTCTCGATCCAGGCATCCCTAGTGCGATTTTCGCCTCTTGTGCACTTTTTGTTAGAGGATATAAACCTTAATTTTGTGTTAAGAATGACCCCATGAGTTCTTGGTTCTGAGTTTTAAATTCTCTATTCGACATATCAGATTTATCCAGTACCCTTTTGACCATGTCCGTGTATGGGAGATTTTTGGGCCTCGCTGCTATCCAGTGTAAGAACAAACATGCTAGTTCTGTAATAGATGCCTCAGATGACCCGCGTGAATCTGCAGTTGCTGTAAACTACATTACTCTGGGATTTTCTTCCTCGAGTAGGTTGTACATGCTTTCCCAAGTAGTAATACTGGCATCTTTGTAACAGGTAGTGTCTATGTATAAGGGCATCATTTCTTTATCTTTAGAACTTAGAGCTTTACCCTTCTTTCCCATAATATCCTAAACACTACTATGTATACATCTCTGCTCTTCGCTCCTGCAGTTTACGAATGAGGCAAGAGCAATGATAAGGAAAAGGTGACGGGAAGGCTTTAAATGCCAAAAACATATAAAATATATCACCCTACGTGAAATGGCTCTTCGATCAGTTCAAAACCATGTTTCATTAATGAATTCCAACTAACTCATTAATTAACATAC
>APFE030324959.1:6413-24093 GCA_000404065.3 Pinus taeda | reverse complement strand
TCTCATGAAAAGGAGAAATAAAATCTCTCATTCTCAAGTTGATCTTAAATTCTGCAACCAAATCCAATTTCTATAGAACAACATCATGGAACACAGGAATAAAGGTTTGTAGGAATGTTTGAATAATATTTCAAGTAAGATATTAAGTTTTGATTCATGGATGATTATATTGATAAGAGGAAGACCTTATACATTTTCCATCACATTCATAATTGTTATACTATATCTCCTCATCATTACATCGCTATTCACATCAAGTCTGAGTGGAATTAAAACACGACATCGGTCCTTTGAAATGAGATATGGGAGATTGTGAATTACAAATCTCGAAAAAAAAACTACCTATACCATCAGAGCCTTACTTCACCATCATTTAACCATGTGCCATATCCATTCTGATCACTCCTAATTTTCATTTCATTCATTCTCTCTCGAAATTTTCATCTTCCTAGTTGAAATAAACAGTCAAGGCCGAGACTTCTTCACACAATGGGGAAGCTTGTTCATTCTAAAACAAATGGGGTAAAATTCTTCCACGCATATACTAGGGTTAAAGAGCAACCGTAACAGGTGGAATGGTTCCAGTTCTTTGGAAGGTTCAATGGTTATGAAGCAGAAGTTACCAAAGCCTTTGCTCGAGCATTTGATGGACTAGAAGCAGAAATAGGAGACATTAAACGCATCCTCACATAATCAATTGTAGCAGAAGAAACAACTCTACCATGAAACGAAGAAAGTTGGCTCAAAAACAGGAAAATAAAAGAGAATGATTGGATTCACTTCTTGAGAGAACCAGTTAGGGACTTTTCCATTTTTAGGAAAGGTATTCCAGTTACATCATTAAAAGGAAAATGGAGAAATATCTAGGTATTCATTCAAATTTTGTAACATATGAAGGGAGATTTGGGACAATGTTTCTCTACCATGCTAGGCTTATGATGCATTTTGTCAATGGATTTGAAATTAATTTTCCTTGCTTCCTACTTCACAGTTTAAAGAAAATGGCATTTAGCATACAAAGATGATGTATCTCCATTGATAACTCTTTATACCATCATGGGCTCATTAAGATTTTGATAGAGGCACATTTGCAAACTAAAGGAGATAACTGGTAGGATTTCTTAGTGAGAAAACACTTTATAGAAGCTCCAAAGAATGAAAAAATTAGTAGGTTTAGAAGAAGTGGAAGAAAATCAAACCCTAACCCTAGAAAAGAATGAATCGAAGAGGAAATTCAATAACAAAGTGTGCTTGAAGCTCCAAAGTGCCCATTTTAAGACGATACTCCACTGTCCCAATATCTTTAAAAAATTAAACGCAAGAATGATAGACAAAAACTTAGAAGAAATAAAGTTAGCCCAAGCCAGGAAATACCTAAAGAAAAGAAGGAAAGATTGGATGGTAGAGCAAAAAGGCAAGACCTTGGAAGCAAAGAAGTAAAATTAAGGAGAAGAAAAAGGATTTCAAAAATTTTAAATACTTAGTCATTGGAGATGATCGATATTGAAGAAAAAGGGTATAATATGCCACCTCATGTAATTAGTCCAAAAAGACAAACTCCAAAATTTATCCAATCCAGCAATAAATTTATGACTATGTGGAATCTCTACAACAAAGAGCATAGCAAAAGGAAAAAATTTCCCAACATTAGATGGGAGAAAATCCAACAACAAAAAAAAAAAATGTAGAACATGAACACAAAATTAAACAAAATCTAAAGCAAGACATATATGAGCTAGAGTTTCTTAGCAAATATTTAATTCGAGAAAGGGAAAGATCAAGGTTTGGAATGAAATACTTGTAACTCAAAATGACATAATACTTCTACACCTCTGTCATTAGTAAAAAAAAATAAGAAACTTAATGTCAAAACAAGTTTCTTAAAAACAAAGTTAGAGGATTACAAGGCAAAATTTTAACGAAGAAACTAAGGACCATGTTTGGCATTAAAAGGAAGAAAGAGATTACTAGCTTGGATGTACCTGCAGAAGCCTCAAAGATCATTCACTAAAGGAGGAAGGAAGAACTAGTTTTTGGAATTTTGTTACATGAGTACATGCAAAAACTTTGGTGCGGGGGAATGTTGAAGTCTAGAATTGTTTCTTTTTTACTATGATTTTTCTCCCCTTATTTCATCTTCTTTCACCTTCTTATCACCATTTTGTAGCAAAATCAAGATGATTAAGGTCAAGGTCAACTCTGAAAGAGCTATTCATCATCCATAATTAGAATCACTGCTTCTTAATGAATTATAATGAAAATATTCTTACAATTACATAACTACAAATATTATGCAGCTAATATTTGTTTCCATAGCAAAATCCATTGTTAGGCAGGTTGCAATACTCTAGTAAAAGGAAAAAGACTACCGAAAGGTGAAAAATGGCTGCTAGATCAATAACCACCTACTGGCATCACTTGGAAAGCTACATGGGTTAAGAAATCTTGAAGTCAATGGAAAAGGCAACCTGGGAACTGCTTATTACAATCAAAGATAGGTAGTGGAGAAATAACAAACATCAAGCGAGTGAGACTGAATATTGGATGAGTTGTTAAGATTATAAATCGAGATAAAATATCTTATGACTTGCTTTTTCAATAGAAATCCATAAAGGCATTGAACTCTAAGTTAAATTAGTCTCTTAGGTGTCGACATGGTTCATATCATATAGGCTTAAAACTCTTCCAAGTTGTTTTATAATTTGTATAAATGTTGTAATCGAGAAGAGAAACATAAGGTTTTTTTTTCTAAGCTTATAACTCGTTTGTGGAGAAGACCGGTGACACTCTATTTCATGATATAAATCACATTTATTTCCAATGTGTGTAGAGATCCTTTGATCACTAGTCAACCTGCACTCACAGAAGGGGCCCCCTGTGAGCTTTGAGGTCTTATTCATAGTTTTGTTTTGTTTCTAGCATTATCATTTCTTTCAATAATTTATTTCCATTAGAGTTACATTCTGATTGTTTTCATTTGATTACAGAGTACTCATAAACAGAAAAAGCATTAAAACTTTTTCAGTTATTGAATGCATCTTCTTTCTAGCACTTGATCATTTCATAGTTTAAATTGATTTCTTAATTTTTATTGAAACACTCTTTAGAGGATAAATATGCACACAAGTAATCATTCTCAAGTTGTAAATATTTTGATTTTGTTTTCTGTACGTAGATCTTCTTATGGAAATTTCTCTTTCATGCAATTAATCTAGAATTTCTTTACTCTAATCTAGCATAAGAGTTTCCTTTTGCAAGAGAGTGTAGAATGCTTTGAATTCTACAAAATAGAATTGTATTGTCTCTTTCTTGAATTTTGGCTTTTCGACATTTTAACTTAATATAAATTTTCAATTGATGCAAAGAAGAGGTTTTCAATTCAGTTAATTAGGATTTAATATAACTTTAGATTGAAGGAACATGTTCGTAATTACTCTTCAAGTTGTGTCCATACTTAGAACTAGTTTCATTTCTAGAAACAATTAGTTCACAAAAAGAATCCGAGCATATATATCACATACATTTCACAAGTACACAAGTCTTGGTTGACAATTAATGAAGGAAATTAAGAACAATTAATTTACCAATCACTTGGCTAATGAATATTGATTACAAAGAGAAATGTTCCCATTACTTCCTCTATTTTTATTCCTGGGAGTGACTCCAATACTAAAATATAATGGATTTTCCTTGAGAGATTATTTTATTTTGTTATATTTCACATTTTGTTATTCGTGCCATTGATCTGCACTGAATACAAGTCCCAAAGCTATTTTTTAGAGAAATAAAATTAGGAAAATACCTAAAACCGAAATGATTTTCATATTTTAAACAATCTTATAATGCCAGGTGAATGTCGAAAACAAAAAGGAAGTTCAAATTTGAAACAATCCTGGGACAACACATAAAGAGGAACATATTTCGAGAAATTGTTCTTAACATTTGTGCAATCAAAGACGAGTTTCATATCATTGTATAATTTATTCTTCATCAAATTCTTTCATGATAGAATCCATTCAATGTCAGTTTCACTTAAACAACAATTAACTTGTGATTAAAGCAAACAACCATTTTCGAGTCAAAATAAAACAAAATGAAGAAAAACTGCCCTAATTCTAAGTAAGGGGGAGACATACTAGTGTCATTGAATGAAGAAGGTTGGCTGCTACCCAAAATGATAAACAATTAAATCTCAACACGCCCTACAAACAAAAGCACTGCTCGAGGTGAAATAGTTGCATATGGACAAACAATGAAGTAGAAAAGTGTAAAGCAATAACAATTTTAAGAATTAATGAATACACATACATACATACATACATACATACATACATACATACATACATACATACATACATATATATATATATATATTATATATATATATATATATTCTATTATTTCTTAGTTTAATGATTCAATTAGATGAATGAATCCATAATGGACCACGAATACTAAACGCAACTTGAAAAATAATATTAATAAAAAATAAAATAAGAAATATAATAAATACAAATATTTGTTCGATAAGAATGTGGGGGGAGTGCATGAAATTCCAGGTGTCTCAAATTCCGCTTAGCTATGTGCATGTGTTACATGCTACATTTATTGTATGTTCTCCTCGTTGGTTTCACCTTGGCCCCATTTTTTTCCTAATAATATATTCCCTCATATCTATGTCGAATAAGCTTCATATGACTCACAATTGGTACTGGCTTTCACATCCTTTAGAAATTTTCTTTCAAGAATTGCAGTATGAGTTTTCAAGTAGATTAGAGTTAGTATGCATGCTAAATGGACCAATATTGAAACGTACAAGGAGTGCCCGTATGAGGAGAGTGGATACAATGAATCTATAAGCACGATGAGTAGTGGCAGTTTTTTACCTATCAATAGCTTCTAACCTAGGTCGATACCTTCCAGTTACATAACTAGATTGAGATTGAGATAAAGAAGCAAGATCACCACAATAAGAAACTTTGAATCGGGGTTGAATTTCATTTAATAAATCTAGAGACTATTATGAAAAAGGACCCAAAATAGATTTAGGACATCTCGATAATTTATTGACCATAGTAGGATTCATCATGGGGACTATTTGGACCTGGAATATTTGCTTTTCATGGAACAACAATTAATGCAATTTCATTGTCCTCAACTTTGAGGAATTTACCTTCATGGGCAATTTTTCCGTGAAAGAGGACTGGGTGAGGTGAGTTTTATAGGTTCGGAGATATATAAATTGCATCAAAATAATGGAAATGTTGCTCTAGTTGTTTAGACAATGTTGAATTATGTTCTCTTGATCGCTTACATTGCCTGCAATTTTTAGATACTGCCATAAGTTTTAGTCAGTTGTATTGTTACAATAATATGCTTATGTCTAAAGTGAAATTTCTTTTGAAGAGACATGCAAGATTGGGTTTGCTCCACATCATGAATGGTAATTATTCAATCATAAAGACAAGATGTTCACAATGGGTTCTTACACAAATAGAGCCACAAATGCAGGATTATGGAGGGAAACTTGTAGGGATAAAATCATATTTATGAATGATAAGCGAATTGGCATGATGAAATCATTTGTATTCTACATGGGACAAGCCCCTCATGGCTAAAATAGAGAATGGATTATGCATAAATACCATTTAGATGAGAAGGAAAAATTACAAGTAAATGTAAGTGCGAGCACTCCATGCTCTTTTATACTTTTACAATTGATTTCATGCAATTATTCCACTAGAATTTAATCAAGGTAGCAAGGCGTTCTCGATAATTGTGATAGTTTGGAGAGTAATAATCTAGGATTTGTAATATGGATGGGTATATTCATGAATAGGATGCACTGCAATATGGGAGACCTTCATTGACCTATAAATAAGCTACAAGTTTTTGTAGATTACCTATGAGATGATAGTATATGGGGAAGACTGCAAGTGTTGCAGGTAATTCAAGATGATAATGTACAAGAAATATTATAGGTGTTGTGCGCAATTTAAGCTACGGTGCCTAAACATGTACACATTGCTCAGATTGTGGTGAGGGAAGTGAAATTGATTTACACCATACATGATGAAGTAGGGAGAAACTTCAAGTTTTTGCATTCCATTGAGAGATACAATTCAGCCTTAAATGGTTTGTATAAGATGACAAAGAATACTGGTGATGAGGACTGTACACTAAACATGAGGGGAGGTGAATACACTAACTAAACTAAGGAACTACTTCAACCATCCGAATGTATGCAGATTAAGTCATTTCTTCAACCACCCAAATGTATGCGGAGTGAGTAAGGGGAAGGATGTGGAATTTAGTAGATCATAGAGTTCTATTTCGAGAGGCCAAGACTGTATGACCACCTACCTCATAATGTAAGTAGACCGCCAATGGGTTTTTTACCACATGTTGTATAGGGAGTATAGAGGAGAATATATTTCTTCTATTCACTCTATTCTGAAAGCCACAAGAACCATGATATGTAATGTCATGACGAAGAAGAAGAAAGAAAAAGAAGGGTTAGTGCAAACTTGACCTTCTGTCTATGTAGAAGGTAGGTACCTTAACTGGTGCTTTTGTTTTATGCATGAATTTATGAAGGCCATTAGTGATTCCTACACCAAGAACACCTTTCAAATATGGCTTTTTTTGTATTTCCTTTGTGATATTCAAAATCTATGCTTAACTTGATTTCCAACATTCACATATTGGCATTGTTTTTCTTTTGTGTTTCCTACGGCAACATGGCATCCTTATCATGTTTGTAATTGTATGTAGTTTCATGCATGTGTATATATTTGATCAATATATATACCATGAAATATAAGTGCATGTGAAGAACTTATAGGAAAAATAATTTTTGTTCACTTATTCTTTGTTGTTCCATATTACAAATGAAAAAAATATTAACAGTGAAAAAATACCAGCCAAGTCTATATGACATGTTATAATATTAGAAATGCTACTATATTAAAAATGGAATTATAGACATCAAGATTCAAAACTAAATAGTATAGAAATTTACAAAATCATTATTTTGTGACATTATTCTTCTTGCAATTGCAGGTTTCTTTGTAGGTGTCCTTGATGAGGGCCTCTACGAAGGCTTAACCAGTGCATTATGTAGTAGGCCCCGATGAGGGACTCTAACAATATTGACCAATACATTAAAGCTATTTTCTTTAGATCATCACTGGAATTTAAATGCTCACCACTAGAATTTGAATCAATCTTCAACATGTAAAGTGAAGAGAACCATGTAAAGTGAAGGAAAGTGGAATACTACCCTCGACAAGAGCAGTACCCATGCAAAGTTTAAACATGTGTCAGATGTTTCTAAAAACCCTCAACACCCTTGTAAACATAAAAATTATGCTCTTAATTCGTAAACATAAAATTTCTATAAACTAATCTAGGCATTACTTACTTGAAGCTAAATCTCTCTGTATCAGTTGACATTTACCTTGAGTTTCAATACATCCTTCCTCGATATGAGGCCAAATAATACCTATAAATTGTGCATTAGTTCAAATAATGGTTGGAAGAAGCTCATATGTTGGTGAAAGGGTGTTTCAGGGACTAAACATTGGAAACATTAGGTTAAATTAGGTTAATAACCTTCGTTTTTTGTGCATGGATTGCTGAAAATGGAAAGGGTGATTACAATAGTCCCTACAACCATGAAGTGGTGGGGACTAATAATATCAATTAGTATAAGGATATGAATTCCTATATGAGGAATTAGCAACAAATTTTATGTTTTCTCTTTTTTCAAAGATATAGAGTTGATGGTTAAGTGGTTAGTAGTTGGGAAAACTAATGATATTAAAGGATAACAAGCTTGTTTTTAAAATAGTAGGGAATATTTTCATCTCTCACTTACAAAAGCTCTTCAATTTGGAAGTGAAGCAATGCTTCCCTATAACTTAGATGTAAATCGTCATTGTACATACTTTTAAACATGGGATAAAAGAGTTCCCTCTAATTATAGGACCATTATGATTAGTTGCATTTTAGCCAAAATGTATAGAATTATTTCGAAATGGAAGATTACTGTATAGCTAGAAAACCGAGAAAATAGAGATAAAGGCCAAGTGTGGTTGAAGAGACATCATTCAAGTATGGACATCCTTGTTACTCTTAGGATCATTACTAAGGAGTGTTGGAATAATAAAATTGATCACTTCTATTTCCTTTTTACTCTAGAGTATTTTTTTAGACTATTCCCAAGGAAAATGTCCTTTAGAAGAGTTCAAGCTTCCTTTTGAGTTGTTATGATAAGGTTGCATTAGAATATTATTGTCCAGTTTAGGACCATTGAGAGTTGGTCAGTTAAACTAAATGAAACATTAGAGTCAAGAAGGGTGTCTTCGATCTCTTACCCATTTCTCCATAGCATTTATAACTTAGAAGTGTTTGGAAAAAATAGGTTGTGCTGGCCCAACTTTCACTCATATATTCATCACTCATTTTTTTTACGATGATCATATTGTTTTGGAAATAAGTCCTCATTGTCTTGACAAGCAACTAAGAATTCTCAAAAGTTTATCTTCCAAGATAGGTATGATTGTCAATATTGATAAAATGAATGTCATGATAATTAAATATAAAACAAACACATATGATACCTTATTATATGACAACAAGAACTAGGAGGAAGTTTCATCTTACAAATTTATCAGAAATGATAAACATCCCTAACTCAAATGGAATTATAACACTAAGAAAAGGGTAATCAATGTGTGGAAATTTCATTATGAAATTCAAAAGTATTGTAAATATGTATATATTTCGATACACAATTAAAAAGAACAAAATAGGTTTCATATTTGTATTACCCCGGTTATTTTATATGGATGTGAGGTTTGGAGATGTAAAATGACAAAACCTTTTCCTCATTGAGAGCATGGTTTTTACTAGGTATCTAATGTATAAGAAGAGGCTAAACATCATGGAAGAGAATAGGCTGCCTAAAATTGCTTCATACTCTAGAAATACTACTTTCATCTCAAATGAGGATGGCATAACGATGCCCAATCTTGAGTGGACCATTGGGGGGTATAGAAGGGATGGCATAAGGATGCCCAAACTTGACTAGACTATTGGGAGGTATAGAATGGATGGAATACGCTGTATGCCTAATCTTGTCTAGACCATTAGGGGATATAGAAGAAGAGATCATTATATTAGAGGATAATATTAAAAAATTATCACATCAAGATTCAAGGAGAAATTGTATTGTGATAAAGAGTTAGAGAGAAAATTAAAATTAACATGTTATAAAAAGGTGATCAACCCAAACCTCAAAAATAAAAAATATCTCTTTATACTAGTGTAAAGAATTAGATAAACATCGTTAAAATAAAAAAGAACTCTCATAAACTCCAAATTCAAAGTCCCATATGGTTAATTACCAAAACTCTCATATAGTTAATTACCAAAACACCATGAAATTATGATAGTAAAAATATTACAGATTAAAACCATATTTCACCATATATATAAGAAGATAAACCTTCTTGATCTTTGAACTTAATAAAGTGTCCGCTGGGTTCTCCCCAGCTGTTTCTGGAGGACCTGCAGTAGAATGGAAATCCATGAACATCCAGGCACTCGCAGTGCTAGAATCGAAGATAAAATAAACAATAAACAGACCAGACCCAAAAAATGAAACATGGACTCACAAACTTTCCAGTGGAGTCGCTGTATAAATAGAGTGAAACTCCGTCATGGAAAAGGTTGAAAAAATAAATAATGACACATGACAGGCTATGTCTGGTCATATTGAATCTGCCGCTCGTTTGATTTGGAAGTTTCTGGGTACATGTCACCACCCTAAGTTAGGATCGCTATACAATCAATCTTGTACGCGTCGCTTCTTGATCGTCTACTTTCTGTCCAAGTGGGTGTCACTCAAAAATAGTTAATAATAGCTGTTAGAGTTCTTTTAAGTGTGATTTTTTTTTTAAGTTTTTAAATTTATTTCTAATTTAATTGGTCTAAAATTTAATAAGATTCATTAAAATTAAAATTAAAAATTTCATGAGTAAACTTTTCACAATAAAAAATGTTCCTAAATCTATATGTTAAAAAAAAACAAACGACACCAATATAAAAATTAACCACAATTTTGTTTTCTTCAAAAATCCCAAAAAATTTCCAAAAAAAAACAAACCACACAAATAAAAAATTTATCACAATTTTGTTTAATCCAAGAAAAATTCCAAGAAAACTTTATCACAATTTTGTTTAATCCAAGAAAAAATTATCACAATTATGCAAATCTTTGTTGAAAACTTCATAATTAAGAACAAATGGGGGAGTATGAGATCTTGACCTTCCTCCAATTAAAGCTATATCATTTGGATCAACTTTATTAGTCGCATTAGTTGGAGGTCTTCCCATCTCGTGAGAAGCTTGCGAGATTACAGCGGTGGGTAGAGGTGCAATTGGTACTGTTTCTAATTCTTTCAAAAGAATATTTTGTTGATGTTTTAACTTGCTCAATTCATAAAAGGTAATGTTAGCCCTAGTCTTCTTCATGTATTCTATTATATTATACTCCATTTCATCAGAAACAATCAATGTTTTAGATTGAGTTGGTGAATCTGTTTGGACTGGGCTTGTTTGAGTCGCTTTGGGTGTCGTTTTCTTTGCCACGACTTTATCCTTAGACATCGAGCTTGTGCTCTTTAGATTAGGAATAGGTTGAGGAGGATCGAATTGATTTCTACTTCTAGTACTGACCAATGATGCCTCTTGATCATCTTCATCTGGGAGGATGAAATCGCACATTCCTTGTACTTCTACAACTTCTTCTTCATCGTTAGGTTCTTCGGTAGCGATTTCCTCTTCTTCTCCTTCTAATTTAGCATTTGTAATAGCATTGGGAGGCTTTGAAGCAGTTGAAGGATTTCTTCTATAAGGCTTGTACGGCTTTTTAGAGGAAGTCTCTACTACTTGTTTCTTAATGTCAACCATTTTGTTAGACATGGTTTTCAAAAATTTTTGCAATCCTTCTAAATCAAATCGGTCTTTCGATTGTTTTTTCTTTGGATCTTCCTTAAAACTAACCTTCTTATATTTTTGGTCATCAACGACGTTTTTATTTTCTAAGGCTATGATACGTTTCTCTACCACTATTGCTTCCTTCATATTATCAGCTAAAGTTGTCTTGTTAGCCCTATCAATGAAGATTGCTATGTTTGATGGTAGAGCATATATATACCATTCACTTCGAACTTCTTCACTAGGTTTGGAGGCTGTAGGAATTTTGTTCAACAGTTTATTGAAACGTGTGTTGAAATCTTTGATAGGTTCCTTTGACTCAGCCCTAAGGTTAGATAGGTCGTTAATTAGTGTCACGGTAGACCTGTCATCTCCGAACTTAGTCAAGAATTGTTCTTGGAAAATATCCCAAATAGTAATACATCAGGAAGGTATTGAGAAATACCATGATCCATCTGCTCCTTGCAAAGTATAACGAAAGAGCCAAACAACAGCGTCTTCACTAGTGACCCCATTGAGATTTATAGATAACATAAAGTTATCTATATGTTCTTCTGCTAGCATGCCTATTTCAGGTTGAACTTAGGCAGCCATTTCATAGGATGGGCTGGTATTTGACTCAAGGGTGCAGGCATTAAGATTGCCCCTGGGTTATTCGATGAAGAGTGGGCCATCGTTGAACTACTAACAGAGAAAAGTGTAGAAGATGATCCCTGCGATTGGGAAGATGAGGATATTACAGTTCTAGATGATTGAGAAGGGGATGTGGAAGTCTAGTGGACTGGTGGACAATAATCTAAAGTGGAGAGGTGGATGGTTGACTTCGCGATGGAGAGGTTGAGATGGATAATGATGATGAAAGAGTCTCGCTATCAAACCCTTTAGGTGATTTCCTTACTGTCTTCCTTGTAGGTAGAGGTAACTCAGTTGGTTCAATACCAAACCTTTCGCTCTTCAATATTGTAATAGGATGAGCAGGGTTATATTGAAAATTCACACTACCTTGAGTTTTTTCAGATCTTTGCGGTGATATAGAAAATCGCTGAAGTTTATGGATCAAAGATTCAACTTCAAGAGGTTTAATAGTAGATTTCTCTAAAATGTCAGGGTTTATGGTAGCAGTTATTGTTTTATCGACTTCTTGCTCAAGATTTAAGGATTCTAAATGTGATGGAGAAGTGGTGGGAGATGGTGAGGATGATCCGGGCATCCCTGGTGTGATTTTAGCCTCTTGTGCACTTTGTGTTAGAGGATATAAACCTTAATTTTGTGGGAAGAACAACTCCATGAGTTCTTGGTTCTGAGTTTTAAATTCTTTATTCGTGATATAAACTTTATCTAGTACCCATTTGACCATGTCCGTGTATGGGAGAATTTTGGGCCTCGCCGCTATTCAGTGCAATAATGAACATGCTAGTTCTATAATAGACGCCTCAAACGACCTGCGTGAATCTACAGTTGTTGTAACCTCCATTACTCTGAGATTTTCTTCCTTGAGTAGGTTGTACATGCTTTCTCAGGTAGTAATACCGACATCTTTGTTACAGGTAGTGTCTGTGTATAAGGGAATCATTTCTTTATCTTCAGAACTCAGAGCTTTACCCTTCTTTCCCATAGTTACCTGAACACTGCTATGTATACATCTCTGCTCTTCACTCCTGCAGTTTACAAATGAGGCAAGAGTAATGATAAGAAAAAGGTGTCAGGAAGGCTTTAAATGCTGAAAACATATAAAATATATCACCCTACGTGAAATGGCTCTTCCATCAGATCAAAACCATGTTTCATTAATGATTGCCAACTAACTCATTAATTAACATTAACGCGCATAACTGGGCATCGGTTTATGGAAAAAGCTTTTTCGAACAATGAGCCATGTAGATCTACGATAAGGCGATTTTGTGATTTTCTTCACAATATTGCAGATTGCAATATCACTGATTCATTGCATGTGGAAAATCATCCATTAACGTATTTTCTGCGAAATGTGATTTGCGAGATTTGCCATCACATATCGACAGTTTGAGGCAATTCACCTTAAGTGATATTTGCGGCATGCGATGCGATGAGTATCTTTTTAGTGCATGATTTCGCATTGCAATTTCGCAATCTTAGAATTCCGCTTGTAGGAAGGCATTCATTAGCTTTTACTGATGTGATGCTTTTTATTGAGAGAGTGGATTTATTCAGACTTATCATAAAACTTAAGTATTTTTAGATTTTTTGGGTGTTCTCCTAAGTTTCAGATAGTAAGTTTTATTAAAAAGGAATACAAGCACTAAAAAAAAATTGAATAAGTGTCCCCACTTATTTAATATTAGTAATAAAGCTAAATAAGAAGGGGGGTTGTTGTTGACCACAACACTATGGAAAGCAAGTCTTTCTTCCAATTGAATTCCAAGGGGAGACCTTGAGAACAACAACCAAATTGGGCCTTGATCTATTAGAAGCTCAAAAATAAATATTGGCACAATTGGATGTGCTAGATGAGATCTGACAAGATGTTATTCGAAGAATTACCGTACTTCATCAACAAATATCTAAGTGGCATGACAAATTCATCAAAGCTAAAAACTTCAAGAAAGGCGATTGTGCTCTTCTTTCTTATTCCAATTTCAAAGATTTTCAAGGAAAATTTCAAACTCATTGGCTTGGTCCTTATGAGATTGACACTATTTTTTATCATGGAGCAGTCAAAATCAAAACTATTAATAATGAACAAATTAATTTTCTTGTTAATGGTCATAGATTAAGGTTGTATCATAAACAATCAACAAGGTAATAATTTCTCAAATATTTACAAGAGAATTTTGAATTCAAGTTGGTCAAATAAGGGGATTCCTCTCCTCACTCTCCAACTTCATTATAATTTTTTGTAAAAAAATAAAACAATATATATATAATGTATAAATATGAAAACCAACTATGTTGGCATGTTTATACATTTCTCTCATGAAAAGGAGAAATAAAATCTCTTATTCTCAAGTTGATCTTAAATTCTGTAACTAAATCCAATTTCTATAGAACAACATCATGGAACACAGGAATAAAGGTATGTAGGAATTTTTGAATAATATTTCATGTAAGATATTAGGTTTTGATTCATGGATGATTATATTTATAAGAGGAAGACCTTATACCCATCACATTGATAATTTTTATACCATATCTCCTCAACGGTCCTTTGAAATGAGATATGGGAAATTGTGAAGTACAAATCTGGAAAAAAACACTAACTATCGCATCAGAGCCTTACTTCACCATCGTTTAACCATGTGCCATATCCATTCCGATCACTCCTAATTTTCATTTTGTTCATTCTCTCTTGAAATTTTCATCTTCCTAGTTGAAAGAAACAGTCAAGGCCGAGACTTCTTCACACCATGGGGAAGCTTGTTCATTCTCAAACAAATGGGGTAAAATTCTTCCACGCATATACTAGGGTTAAAGAGCAACTGCAACAGGTGGAATGGCTCCAGTTCTTTGAAAGTTCCAATGGTTATGAAGCAGAAGTTACCAAATCCTTTGCTCGAGCATTTGATGGACTAGAAGCAGAAATAGGAGACATTAAACTCATCCTCACATAATCAATTTTAGTAGAACAAACAACTCTACCACAAAACGAAGAAAGTTGGCTCAAAAACAAGAAAATAAAAGAGAATGATTGGATTCACTTCTTGAGAGAACCAGGTAGGCACTTTTCCATTTTTAGGAAAGGTATTCCAGTTACATCATTAAAAGGAAAATGGAGAAATCTCTAGGTAGTCATTCAAATTTTGTAACATGCGAAGGGAGATTTGGGACAATGTTTCTCTACCATGCTAGGCTTATGATGCATTTTGTTGATGGATTTGAAATTAATTTTCCTTGCTTGCTACTTCACAGTTTAAAGAAAATGGCATTTAGCATACAAAGATGATGTAGGTCCATTGATAACTCTTTATACCATTATGGGCTCATTAAGATTTTGATAGAGGCACATTTGCAAACTAAAGGAGATAATCGGTAGGATTTCTTAGTGAGAAAACACTTTATAGAAGCTCCAAAGAATTAAAAAAAATAGTAGGTTTAGAAGAAGTAGAAGAAAATCAAATCCTAACCCTAGAAAAGAATGAATCAAAGAGGAAATTCACTAACAAAGTGTGACTGAAGCTCCAAAGTGCCCATTTGAAGACGATACTCGACTGTCCCAATATCTTTAAAAAATTAAACACAAGAATGATAGACAAAACCTTAGAAGAAATAAAGTTAGCCCAAGCCAAGAAATACCTAAGGAAAAGAAGGAAACATTGGATGGTAGGGTAAAAACGCAAGACCTTGGAACCTCAGAAGTAAAACTAAGGAGAAGCAAAAGGATTTCAAAAATTTTAAATACTCAGTCATCGAAGATGATCGATATTGAAGAAGAAGGGTATAATATGCCACCTCATGTACTTAGTCCAGAAAGAAAAACTCCAAAAATTTATCCAATCCAGCAAGAAATTTATGACTATGTGGAATCTCTACAACAAAGAACATAGCAAAAGGAAAAATTTTCCCAGTATGAGATGGGAGAAAATCCAGCAACAAAAGAAAAAAATGTAGAACATGAACACAAAATTGAACAAAATCTAAAGCAAGACATATATGAGCTAGAGTTTCTTAGCAAATATTTAATTCGAGAAAGGGAAACATCAAGGTTTGGAATGAAATAATCATAACTCAAAATGACATAATACTTCTATACCTCTGTCATTAGTAAAAAAATAATAAGAAACTTAATCTTCAAAACAAGTTTCTTAAAAACAATGTTAGAGGATTACAAGGCAAAATTTTAACGAAGAAACTAAGGACCATGTTTGGCATTAAAGGGAAGAAAGAGAGTACTAGCTTGGATGTACCTGCACAAGCCTGAAAGATCATTCACTAAAGGAGGAAGGAAGAACTAGTTTTTGGAATTTTGGTACATGAGTACATGCAAAAACTTTGGTGCGGGGGAATGTTGAAGTCTAGAATCATTTCTTTTTTACTATGATTTTTGTCCCCTTATTTCATCTTCTTTCACCTTCTTATCACCATTTTGTAGCAAAATAAACATGATTAAGGTCAAGGTCAACTCTGAAAGAGGTATTCATCATCCATAATTAGAATCACTACTTCTTAATAAATTATAATGAAAATATTCTTACAATTACGGAACTACAAATATTATGCTGCTAATATTTGTTTCCACAGCAAAATCCATTGTTAGGCAGCTTGCAATACTCTAGTAAAAGGAAAAAAGACTACCAAAAGGTGAAAAATGGCTCCCAGATCAATAACCAGCTACTAACATCACTTGGAAAGCTACATGGGTTAAGAAATCTTGAAGTCAATGGAAGAGGAAAACCTGGGAACTGCTTATTACAATCAAAGGTAGGTAGTGGAGAAATAACAATCATCAAGCGAGTGAGACTGAAGATTGGATGAGTTGTTAAGATTATAGATCGAGATAAAATATCTTATGACTTGCTTTTCAAATAGAAATCCATAAACGCATTGAACTCTAAGTTAAATCAGTCTCTTAGGTGTCGACATCATTCATAGCATATAGGCTTAAAACTCTTCCCAGTTGTTCTATAATTTGTATAAATGTTGTAATCGAGAAGAGAAACATAAGGTTTTTTTTCTAATCTTATAACTCGTTTGTGGAGAAGACCGGTGACACTCTATTTCATGATATAAATCACAGTTATTTCCAATGTATGTAAAGATCCTATGATCACTAGTCAACCTGCACTCACGGAAGGGCCCCCTGTGAGCTTTGATCCCATTACTTCTTCTATTTTTATTCCTGGGAGTGATTCCAATACTGAAATATAATGGATTTTCCTTGAGAGATTTATTTATTTTGTTATATTTCACATTTTCCCTACCTACCTACCTTATCTTGGGTCATTTGTGCCATGAGTCTTCGCAAAACAAAAATGAGATGAATACATTAATCACCATTGAATAAGTTTCCCAAAGCTATTTCGTAGGGCTATTCGTGCCATTGATCTGCACTGAATACAATTCCCAAAGCTATTTTTTAGAGAAATAAAATTAGGAAAATACCTAAAACCGAAATGATTTTCTTATTTCAAACAATCTTATAACGCCAGGTGAATGGCGAAAACAAAAAAGGAAGTTCAAATTTGAAACAATCCTAGGACAACACATAAAGAGGAACATATTTAGAGAAATTGTTCTTAACATTTGTGCAAACAAAGAGGAGTTTCATATTATTGTATAATTGATTCTTCATCAAATTCTTTCATGATAGAATCCATTCAATATCAGTTTCACTTAAACAACAATTAACTTGTGATTAAAGCAAACAACCATGTTCGGGTCAAAATAAAACAAAATGAAGAAAAACTTCCCTAATTCTGAGTAAGGGGGAGACATACCAGTGTCATTGAATGAAGAAGGTTGGCTGCTACCCATAATGATAAACAAAAAAATCTCAACACACCCTACAAACAGAAGCAATGCTCAAGGTGAAATAGTTGCATATGGACAAACAATGAAGTAGAAAAGTGTAAAGCAATAACAATTTTAAGAATTAATGAATACATACATACATACCTACATCTCTCTCTCTCTGTCTCTCTCTCTCTCTCTCTCTCTCTCTCTCTCTCTCTCTCTCTCTATATATATATATATATATTCTGTT
>APFE030324957.1:88115-113062 GCA_000404065.3 Pinus taeda | reverse complement strand
AATAATAAAAAACTAAAATCTTATAATTGTTTTAAAAAAATCCAAATAAAAGATAAACCACTTTCCAAACAATTGAATAAATCTTTTTTCAGGTAAGAGATACATTTCATTGCCATAAAATTAACAAACATTACAGTCAATTTCATTCTACTAAATCAGAACTATATTTCTTTCAATTTTAATAAGTGTTTTATATCTTATAAACTATCTCTTCAGTAACATCAAAGTTTAGGTTTTTAATTCATTTTATATTTAATCAACTTAGAATTCATTTATATATTTAATCAAGTTGGAACATGTTGCTTGTCAAATTAAGGGACTAAAAGTAGATTTATTAAATGAGAACACTATTTGAAATCATTTTGTAACAAGTATGATTAAAGTGTTTTATTCTTTTATATATAAATGGAAATTTTTTGTCATATTATAAAGGTTTATTATTAAACTTTACAAAGGAAATTTCAAAAAGGAAATTGCTCAGAAGATGATTCAATTCACAACAATTATTTGTTAATCATCTTCTCTATATCTAAACTGTATTATATTTATAAAAAAAATTATATCTCATATCTAACTACCAATTTATTATTTTTTTTTGGAGAAATAAGATCTTTTTATAAAATTGAGAAACATATAAATTGGCTATAATTTTTTAATACATCAACATAGAGCTTGTGTTTATGCTATAAATGGAAAGTTGGTGAAATTCATAGATGTGGAAGAGTCTATATGCATTGTCTGCAAATGAAAGGGTTAGTGCTTCTAACACCAAAATTCTCCTTGTCTATTGCAGTGACAATACCAGGTCCAATTGTTGTTTCCAACAATGTTCCATTTCTCTTAGTCGTAATTGTAAGAGGCCAATTCGATGCCCAAAGCACCAATAGTCTCAACATGCTCCTTTAACGAGTTGCATGTAGATCACCAACTTGGTACTATCCATATTTCCCAAGAGCACCAATCTCGCAGATAACAAGAAACAGACTATCAAAATTTACAAAGAATATCAATGGTGCATAAATGGTTAACTAATTTTGATGTCATTTCGACTGTTATATCTATCCTGCCAACATAATGGGAGCTCAATCTCACATACAGATATAACATCGGCATGAAGTTGAAGCATGCGGTAAGGGTAGCTGACTCTTATTTTTGTTATTGGTTCAATGTGGGAGATTATTGACATGTAATACTTCAAATGTCCATTATCTTTGCCCTTATCTTCATAACCATGGAATAACCTAATGTGGGAGATTATTGACATATAATACTTCAAATGTCCATTATCTTTGCCCTTATCTTCATAACCGTGGAATAACCTATTGATGTTCTTGTCTATCTACAATTAGTAACTCCAATTTTTCAAGTGTCTAAGTTAACTTGAAGACAAAAACCTAAAACTATTATAAATTATCAAAATGGCTTTTGAATTCTCAATATAAAATGAATACTTTCCAATTTATTATAAAAACTTAAAACAACTCTAAATAATCAAAACGGATTTTGATTTATCAATATAAAATAAAATACTTTCCAACTTATTATTTTCTATAAACATTTCTTTAGTCCTACAACTAAAAATAATATTAGAAATTGTATATTTCTTAGGCTCAAAGTAAAATTATAGTCTAAAATTTCTTTTAGATCTATAAAAAAACTGGGCACACCCCTTTAACTATTCTTATGCCAGAACTATTATAAAGTTTATCTTCATAACACTATTCAAATTCTGAAACATATGTTTTACAATTCCATATCTTAAACAAATGTCCCTCCCCTCTATTTAAAGTAGTCTACATTTTTTGCACAATAATGTGCAAATACTAGTTATATTGTAGTCTACATTTTACACAATAATATGCAAATACTAGTTATATTATTGTTCATCTAGATGAATTAAATAATGGGAATTAGTTATATTATTGTTCATCTAAATGAATTAAATAATAGGAATATGGTCAATAGGGTAGTTATGAAATATTAATTAAAAAATAAAACCTTTACCTTAAAAGGCCTCGTGAAGTGATTAATATCATTGATAATAAATTTACTTCAATGGTTCTCATTTTATTTTTTTAATTAAAAAGTAATTCTCAACGGTTGGTTTTAGAACTATTTATTCCATATGTTTATTAGTTAGTTACTATTTATGACTTTGTAAAGAAGAATAGACAAGGAAATGGAAAAAGGTGAAAATAAAAAGTGAAAGGGGTATATTTTAATCTCGGAAAAGAAAGATTAATACAAATAACTGTACCAAGTGGAATAATTGTTGAGTAAATGATAAGTACAAAAATTAAAAGTGGTAACTCATCACCGACCTTAGAGTCAAGATTTTATAGACTCTACTTGTCACCGACACGTGTACGTCGTTATTTCATTGCCTCAAATTGAGTTATTTAAATAGACTTTTACATCCTAACTGCAAACAATTGACTTTTTATTGTTGGGTGCCGGGGAAATCACGGCAAATTACATCCTAACTGCAAACAATTGACTTTTTATTGTTGGGTGCCGGGGAAATCACGGCAAATTACTTTAATAGTCACCCAAATTTGGGAAAGAAAAATGATGATTTCAAATTTAATTGAATAATCATATTTTTCTCTTTCCAAACTAATTTTTAATTAGTAACTATTAATAAAGTTAGTTAAAAATGGCATAAATTAAATTTTTTATAATTTTGATAATAATGTCCATTCAATTTGTGTAGTTTTCTCTAAAAGCCAAGACTAAATGGTTTATCATATAATTTATGTTTTACTATGTATTTTACAAACATGTTTTCGACAATTTGATTGAGTGCTTAGAAAGTGTGTATGGTCTTGCGGTTAAGAACACTTACTTATTCATAAGAGATTAGAGGTTCAAATCCATAGGGGTATAGCTTATGTTCACCTTCATAGACTTTAGCAGTGAAATTATTGCAAGTAAGTGGGTTGTTTGTCCCTCAAATAATGAGATCTTATACATTAATTTTGTGCCTAACTTGGTCATGACTTTAATTTTTTTATTATTATTATCATTTATAAAGAATGAATCAAAATATCTCATCATAGTTTGACACTTTCACTACACGTATCTCTCAAGATTGATATGCTTCATTTAATACCCAATTTCATTTCATAATGTCAGTGACACTTTTCTCATTGCATTTTATAATGCACATATTGTTAAAAAATGATAAGAGAAGGCATAAATATTAGCAAACTGGGAGAAAACACATATAAAAGAGCCCAAGGACACAATTTTTAGGCCCAAGTATTCTACCATTAAGTCACTACATCATTCCAAGACACATGGTGGAGAAGGCATGAGATATCAAAGATAAAGAGCTTTGGTGTTGCTTCATTGGCTTTGGCAATGCCCTTGACACAGTCCCAAGATAGAAATTGTGACAAAACCAAAATTTGGAATCTTGGAGGATTAAAGGGTGGAAGTTCACATGGTTGTAAAATTAGATCAATCTAAGTGCTAAGTCTGAAGAGGGATTATCAAAGAAATTTAGTAGTGATGTTGGGGTGAAACAACATGCCCTTTTTAATCGACAGTGTTTGGTCTATATATTCATAAGTTGGAAGAATGAATCAACTTTAAAAGATGTAGAGCAATAAATAGCATGGTTAATAATCGAGATCTAATAATTAAGATCTCAGGAACAAGAATAAAATGTGGCTTGAACAATAATTTATTTAGCCATTGGAATATTTGGCACCAAGATTGCTGTAAAGGTAAACATAGACAAGACCTAACTGATAAGATTCATTTTGAAGAGGAAGACATCCCATCAAAGATTAAATGTAAAAATATGACCTTAGAGATAATCCAACACTACAAGTATCTTGGTCTATAATTCAACAAAAGATTAAGTTGGGACACGTCTATAAGATAAATAATACATGGAAGATGGAAATCAACCTACATTCTTCAAAATATGTGTAGGATGGTCGAAATGTGAGTTGGGGAATAGTTGGTTCCTTATTCCAAACATTAGTAGCTCCAATGATGTTGTATGGATGCAAGGTGTACCATTTATAGGGTGTTATTTGAAGGGGGCTCCTAAAAAGGTTAAATTTCTACAATGTCTCAATTAATTCATTTGGTTGAGTGTAATCATAATCACAAAGAGTTATAGTTTAAACATTATTTATTTAACAACAAAATTTAAATCTTGTAAATTTACTATTATTAATAAATTTGATTGTTTAAAAAATTGTAACAAAATAACTTAAATCATTCAAGTTTTTGCATTTAACCCCATTAAAATTTAGATCATCATATATCAACTCCCCCCTTGCCAAAAACATTTTTAACCATTTTTAAATTGGTGGAGTTAGTAGTAAGAGCCCACAAGCTAATATTAGCATTAGCTTCTTCTTTTTTTCAATTAAAGAGATCGCACTTGGAGCAGCTCTTAGGCGTACATAGTCTTGCCCAGGGCCCAGGATTAAACTACGGAACTTGTGGGGACCAAACCTCCACACATAATCGTTGGACCATAGTGTCGGGACTAATACTAGCGTTAATTTATGACTTAGCAAGGGCTGAAATGCTAGAGACACTAGGTCCAACTCTAGAGGACACCCTACCTGTTGAGCCACATCACAATAAGACAATATTACTTTTATCAACATTTACAAAGTGCAATCCTCTAGTTTTAAATATGTAGCCTCTTACGAAGAAGCACGTGCTCTGGACCATTAGGCCCACTTATATTGTACCTTAATATAACAAATAATATCAACCTTTCCAAAGTGCAACCCTCTAGTTTTGAATATGTAGCCTCTTACGAAGAATCACTTGCTTTGGACTATTAGGCCCACTTATATTGTACCTTAATATAACAAATAATATTACTAATAGTGATTTAATTTTTAAAGTTACAATTGAGCAAAACACCAAATAGATGTATGCTACTTCTTGTTTGTGAAACAAAACCCTCTCAATGTAAAGATTTGTTTACCAAATTCTATAGAAATATACTTATAACTAATCAAATTATACCTGAAAGATGTAACATTAAAACTTCTCACAAAATCACCAATCACAACGCACACAACGCTACTCTTGCCAAAATATATTTAACTAATAAATTTTAATTATTAAAAAAAATAAAAAAAAAAAATTTAAACCATACCCTCACAAACTTTAAAAAAATAAATCTCACATCTGAACTAAACCATGAATACTTAAACTAATCATTCAAACTAAAAACTGATTTCCTTATTCATTTATATATTAAATTAATTTTAAACTTACTCCTCACCCATTTAAAAAATTAAAATCTATATTAAAATGATAAAGCACTTTTGAGAAAATTTATATGATCCTAAAGATGAAAGCAATAGTTGGGAAAATGACAAACTCATCTATTGTAATTTAAGTTCTCTAAGTGGCATATTAATGACACGAAGATTAAAATATCATTGTCTCGTGCTGCTGCTGAATTAAATAATCTGGATCTGGTCAATATGGCAGTTAAGCAATATCAATTAAGAAATACACTTTACATCATAAACATACTTCAAAAAGTGGTTGATATTATTGATAATGAACTTAATGTGGGGACACTGGTGGTTATCATTTTGTTTTTTTGGATTGGAATATAATTCCTACGGATGAATTATTGTAAATGTCATTGTCATGCAGAAATTTTCATAAATATTAATATTCTTTGGATGCCATTTGTGTTCTGCACTTCGATTCTCTATAAAGCAGATTTGACAAATTATCTTGTGGAAGTCATTTTCAAATCGATAAAGCTGAAACATGCACAGGATTTGAATATTTCTGGTCTCAATTATTTAAGAATTTGCAGGCATGCAGGTGTACTGAGTGGAATTTTTGCTGGTCATGGTAGGAAAAGTGGTTGCAGGTTTAAAATCGTCGGTGATAAATATACGATAATATTTGATAAGCAAGTTCACTTAAAATTGATAACTCATTCCCTACGTCATTGTCTGCACAGTGCTGCAAGTCTTTATCAGGTCGATGACGTTTTTTTGGACGGTTTATCTGCTTGACTTGTCAATATTCCATGTGCAGAGTCATTAATTTATTGAAGCTGGTTTAAATTAATTCGATTGATCACTTTGTTTTTAGATGGGGAACAGTAACTTTCTCACTTACATGCAACAAGCCGACAAGTTACCCATTAAAAATTCACAGTCTAGGATCGAGATGTTAGGAGATTACCAGAAATTGAAGCCAGGATCTTAGACTTGATTAGATTTGATTCTGGACGTTTATCTTTTCAATTTTAGGAGATTACCAGAAATTGAAGCCAGGATCTTAGACCTCATTAGATTTGAATCTGGGAGTTTATTTTTTCAATTTTATTATGACGGGTCATGTTGCAAGAAATTTAGACTATAGACTACGGTGGATGAGATGTCAAACCACCATCTCAACTACTAGAGCTAAGAACGGTGGATCATTTTGTTGATAAATTCTAGAATTTTCAGCTTACTGATTTTTAGTTAGGCCTTGTCAAACTATTACATTACAGATTGGATATGTGGATTTAGCATTTGAAAATTCTTTGGGCACTTGGATTGTGGAGAGTTCACAACTCAAACTTGTGATTACAACAAATCCTTACTAGATTCTCAGTAATTAGACCAAATAAACCTTTGGAACCTCTAACAAATTAATCCAGCGGGATATTGGTGGCCACCCACTTATTTCACCTAGACTTCCAGTTGGTTTCCTCCGGTTCCTTGATTATAGCAACATTTACTATTTTTAACTGTTTTTCGGGTCCTAAACTTCTGCCATTGTTTTGACCCCCTTAAACAGCGTTGTTTTGATGTGCGCAACAGACAAGTAGCAAAAATTCCGCAACTGACTCGTAACTATAGGCCCGACTGCCGCAAATCCTCTAGTATTCGAAGAGATCTTTCCAACGAGATATCATATGGGCCACAAAGAGATCATATGACCAAGTTACAACCCCAGGAAGTTGGTTGTCTAACTAACCCCAACTAGGCCCACAAACTCTTGGCATTTAATCTCCAGGAGTTAGGGTTTTCGTTGTTTAGGGTTTTCCTTTGTTACTCAATAATAAAAAGGCCACTCAACCTCATTGTAACACACAATTCAAAAACATGTAGCAGCCACATCTCTTCTCATAAACATACTACCATTGTCTTAACTAGTTTATTTACATTCTCTATATTTATGTTTATATTTGTATTTTGTTGGGTTCTTGCATAAGTCCATATCACAAATATACTGATAATGAAAAATAAACAGGAAAAACCTGAAAAACTAAAAATCTCTAACCAATAAACTAAAACTTTAAAAAACAATTTATTTCTTCAACCATTTTGTAAGTGGTCCATGAAAAAAGCTTAATCGATTCTCCAAAAATTCAAATTTCCATTAAGAAAAAAATCCCCAGCATTTTAGAGCTTTAAAAACTCAAAACTGATCTATCAATTTACTCTGGAGTGGCATGCTCAGAAGTGGCCATAAACTAAGACAAACTGTCACTGAAAAGATAAACTAACTGATCTGGCAAACCCACCTATGTTTCACTATTCACGGGGGAACACAGGGACTGTGTATACACATGGCGTATACACAATGCGAACGAAATATACCTATTCAGCATAGCATTTTCACGACGCAAACGTCTCTGAGGGGATTGACATGCTTCATTCGATTCCCAATTTCATTTCAGAATGTACATCGCGTCTTTTAAAAAAAGTAAGCAGTTGATTTTGGTAAAAATGTAATGGCCCACTGGGGTCGTCTCGTTCACTGCTCACCAGAATATAATGTGGGGTTTATTTGGGTTATTTTGGTGGGGCAATATAGGTGTGTAGATTGTGATTCGTATGTTTTGCGTTATTTTGGTTTCGATATAGTTCTGGGCAGGAATGTGATTTGGTTGTTTAAAATGTTAGTATTTTAATTGAAAAAATAAATCTAGTATTTTGAGAAAAGTTTTAGTTTAATTATTATATTTTTTTGATTGGAAAGTTATGGAAATTTTGGTTGTATTTTGAAAAAATTTGGTAAATATTTATATTTTTTTGTTTTGAAAGTTATGGAAATTTTGGTTGTATTTTGAAAAAATCTGGTAAATATTTTTGTAAATCCAAGTAAATCTGTCTAAATTCACAATTTTAAGTGCTTTGTTTTTTATTGTACTGAACCCATTTTCACTATAAAATACATAATACAAACACTGTCTCTACACGATTTTTTTTGAAAAAATTACCTAGATTCCAACTACTTTTGGCCTTCTTGACCATTCCTCAACTTCCGTAAACGACTCCTTTTAAAAATTCTAAATCTTATACAATACAAACCCCCATCCATGTAATTCTAACCATAGCTATAGAATTTCGAACAAAATATGCCAAAAAAAACAAAAACTTTAAAGCATAGAATACAATAATAAAGTCTAAATCTTATACAACACAAACATGTAATTCTAACCCATAGCGATAGAATTTCGAGCAAAATATGCCAAAAAAAACTTTAAAGCAGAAAGGAAAGGTGGTGGGCGTTCGCAGAAACCGTGTGACTCCTTCCTACACGTTATGTCACAGTCAAAAGGATATGTAGCGTTGAGAAATCGCAAGGGATATCGGAAAAGCAACACAGTATATAATAATATTAATAATACACGCATTCGCCATGAAGAATAATAATAATAATATTACTAGTAGATTCATCGTTTTTCTGGTTGATATGTGATTCCACATGTTTTGCGTGGAAAGTGCGGAGTTACGTTGGTTTGTCGTGTACCAACACAAAGCTCGTGGAAAGTACCGCAAGATTCTCGCCCCTCTCTCTTGTGCTTTTTAAGCGACAGGCTATTGGCTAGACTGCATCAATCCCGGTTATGATATATCATTTTCTTCATCTCTACACTTTTCTGCAAGTGCCACCTAATGCCCTTTTGTGTACCCCCTTTCAGAAACCCAAAATTTGCGCCCCCTGTTGCCCCCAACGGCTATTTATCCCACCCTTCCATTGTTTTTCCCACATACAGATTGTGCAAATCCAATTGTCTTCAGATTCTTCACTTCTTACAGATTTTCAAGAAGTACCTAGTAGCTAGCTCTCATGGCTCCTCGTCAACTGAAACCTGGTAAGCCTGAATTTTGAATTCCAGGAAGTCCCAAATTTGAGCTGCAAAGATTTTTTTGCTTCATAAGAATCTGATGGACGTTGTCAATTATAGTTGGGTATATCTTATTGGATAACATTGTAATGAAATTTTGTAATTTTCAGATTTTTAAGTTCACACTCAGTCATATTGTTAATAGTTTTCTGAAGTGAATTATGTGATATTAGTTTGAAATAGTTTCCTGAAGTGAATTATGTGTATTAGTTTGAAATAGTTTTTTGAAGTGAATTATCTCTATTAATTTGAAATGTGCAATGTTTCGGGTAGACACTCCACCAGTGTGCAAAACGAAACTATTAACAATTTTACGGATGTTAGATCGATGTTAGATCAGGCGTGATTTCTAGATAGCTTCTTCGTAATTTAATTTTTATTGCAATGTTAGCAGGGGTAGACACTCCACCAGTGTGCAAAACGAAACTATTAACAATTTTACGGATGTTAGATCGATGTTAGATCATGCGTGATTTCTAGATAGCTTCTTCGTAATTTATTTTTTATTGCAATGTTTAGCGACTGCTTTAGGTGGACGAGAGATAATATTCTAAGAGGACAGCATGTCACTCAGTGATCATGAGATTGATAGCTATAGATCATCATCTGTGTGCCTTGACTCCAACAAGGGACCACTATATCCCATTGCGAGGAACAGAGGCTTGAGAGCTGCGTTTATGTGCATTTACCCCTTTTTTGTTTTCCACGTGACTGCCACAGAACTGTGTTTTGCCGAGGGAAACACAACTTAGTATTGACCAGATATCAGTTGTCACATGTGTTGACGAATCATATGCAAGAAAGTTGATAATTATGATAAGCCAACATGTCTAGGTTGCCGAAGCTTCAATAATCTGGACTAGTACCTTCCCAAATGAGGTTCAAGAAGCAACTGCTTTCGTGTTTGTTTTTCTGCCCAAGACCAATCAAGAATTTAATCAAGATATCAAACCAAAAGGACTCAAGCTAAGTTTGTTTGACAATTAGTATAGAAGACCATAAAGAACCTTGCATACATTCAGGAACGATAGTTCAATCAAGGGAGAAGCCAGTGCATTTTACAGCCCAAGCAGGGGT
Source organism: Pinus taeda (assembly GCA_000404065.3). Classification (NCBI taxonomy): domain Eukaryota; kingdom Viridiplantae; phylum Streptophyta; class Pinopsida; order Pinales; family Pinaceae; genus Pinus; species Pinus taeda. The sequence goes on along the minus strand of APFE030324957.1, from coordinate 102,846 downwards.
GGAGGTGATCCATCAATTAGGTGCATCGATGGTGCATTCAGTTTGGACACTAGCCAAAGGCCCCAAACTCATCTAAACCAGACTTATGCATACGTTGAGCTTCACAATCTAGATGCTTATGACCTGAGCTTATGCAAATTGCTTACATATCAATTTATCAAATATCTGAACTTGAGATATGCAATTTCCAGCCTTACAACCTAGGTCTACATGAAACCCAGGTTTAGTTGGATTTGGGCTTGTGGTAATAGCTATTTGAAAAACAGAACGGCTGGCTGCAGTCTAGCAGTAGATGGGTGGAAGTCTACCACAACCAGCCCAGGTTTGATTCTCAGAGTATGCCATGTGGTTCTGCCTGAGAATCCCTAAAATGAACATGCAAGGAGATTGACTCGGTAATCTGGCCAAAATATGGGGGGTTCATGTTGCAAAAGAGAAAAGGGCTAGTTTAAAAGAAGGTTCAGCAGCTTTGGTCATGTTAATTCACGTTATTTGACAAATTAATACTCAGCACATTCTCAACAATTCACTTTGTGGTGCTTTCTTTTTGTTCAGGTGTTTCTTCCAATTCTTCATCTCCTTCAGCAATTGTTATAGGTGGTGGTATGGCGGGGATAGCTGCTGCTCGTGCTCTTCAAAAAACCTCTTTTAAGGTGGGAACATTTTCCTGATATATCAACATTTAACTCCTGTAATTTTGTATTTTAAAATAAAATATTTGCTAGATCTGTTAGTTTCTTGATGCTGCTTTATTCATAGATGGTTGAATTTAGTGGAGTTCTGGCAGGTCTATTCTGGTGTGTAGTCATTAGTACGTTACCATAGTCAGAACACTTGTGCTAAATGTTTACTGTTTTAATGTTCAGGTTACGGTATTGGAATCACAGGATAGAATAGGTGGACGCATCCGTACAGATTACTCCTTTGGATTCCCAGTTGACATGGGTGCCTCATGGTAAGCCAAGTAGTATTGAACCTATAAAGGCATACTTGGGCTTCTCACAATCTTACTTAATGCATCTCTAAATTTATGCAGACTTCTATTTTTTGTTTGAAACGAACTGAAACATATATTATTATTGGCTGGAAAGCAAATTGTCTTCTCTCCACAGAGTACATAGAAAGCCATCATAAGATCAACATAGCGTTTCCCCACTCCACTAACACAAGTACTTGTCATCATTGATGGTATAATTTTACACAGGCTACATGGTGCTTGTCAAAGAAATCCTCTTGCACCTCTGATTGGAAGATTAGAACTCCCATTGTATCGTACCAGTGGAGATGATTCAGTTTTATTTGATCATGATCTAGAGAGGTATGCTCCAAGAAATTAGATAATTTTTCAAGTGTCTATTCATTTTCAACCCTTTGGAGAACCTGTGCTAAGACCAGAGACAGCCAGAAATAGAAGTGCTTGCCAATATTGTAGGATTGGTAGTGCCATGTTCTAAACTGTAATATTTAAAGTTCTTTGCTACCATGTTGGTTTGAGTCTAAAGAAAATTTCTAAAAATTTCTAATGATTAATTATTTTAATCTTTGCACTCTGTTTTATCATTATTGTGAATAGTCATTATATTCTTAAAAAAAAGAGAGATCATCCGTCTTTTCCTCTTTCTCATTTAATATATGCATCCAACGAGTGGTGACGCATATTTCTATGCAATTTGTGACACATCAAGCCTAACTTCTAAAATTTACTCCAATGATTTATGTACCTAAGTCTATGTTCCTATGGTGTTGACTTGGTTATCATTCATGGCATTATGGTTGCAGCTATGCCCTTTTTGACATGGATGGCCGTAAAGTTCCTCAGGAACTTGTAACTGAAGTAGGAGAGATATTTAAAATGCTTTTAGAAGAGGTGACTGTCTACTTATTGTGCTAAATTTCGTTTTTAATATTTTCGATCATATAACTCGAAGCTGTACTAACGAAAGCTGCATTGATTGTTCCAGAGCAATAAAGTAACAGAAGAATTTGAGGAAGATATTTCGTTGCTGAAATCTTTCACAATTGTGTGGGAAAGACGCCCAGATTTAAGGTTGCCTTGTTTCAAATTTAGATAGTTTATATTCTACAGAAGCCTTATTGTATCACAATGCTAAGATGTATTGAGTATTTATTTTCCCATTGGTTCCACAAATACTAACTCCTTGAATCCTCCTCTTAGGTTAAATGGCCTTGCATACAAGGTGTTACAGTGGTACATGTGTAGAATGGAGGGTTGGTTTGCCACTGACATTGATAGCATATCTGCCAGAAGTTGGACTGAGGTGAGAGGTCACTTTGTAATGTCATTTTCCATGCTATCTTGTATTGAAAATGTAATCAGGATCTGATCTAACTACAATTGAGAAGTGCAGGAAGAGCTACTTGATGGAGGACATGGGCTTATGGTACGAGGGTATTACCCTGTTATACAGGCTCTTTCTAAAGGTCTTGACATCCGTCTTAAGCACAGGTGTATTTCACTTTCTCAAGAAGACCTCAAGTGTGCTCTAGTTGTCGATCAGGGGGGAGGTTGATTATCCAGGTTTTGACAGTGATTTCTTTTGCAGGGTTACCAAAGTTATCCGTGGATATAATGGTGTAAAAGTTGTCACTGATGATGGAAAACTCTTTATAGCTGATGCTGTTGTCATTGCTCTTCCTCTTGGTGTGCTAAAAGCAAACTTGGTAAAATTTGAGCCACGATTGCCAAAGTGGAAAGAAGCAGCAATTGCAGATTTAGGGGTTGGAAATGAGAACAAGATTGCTTTATTCTTCAATGAAGTATGCTGGCCAAATGTTGAATTCTTGGGGATTGTTGCACCTACTACATATGGCTGTAGCTACTTTTTAAACCTGCACAAAGCAACTGGACATCCTGTTCTTGTGTACATGCCTGCGGGAAGGCTTGCAGATGACATAGAAAAGATGTCTGATGCAGAAGCTGTTAACTTTGCAATGTTGCAGCTAAAGAAAATTCTGCCTCATGTATCACAACCAGTAAGTTGATACTCATGGCAAAATTTATCTTAGCTAATTTTTAATTTCTCAATTTATTTATGATCATTCTTTCCATGAAAATGATCTAAGTTGCCCAATTGTTAACTCAGCCTTATCTCTTTATTCTTTTCACAGATACGATCTTTAGTGTCACACTGGGGTACAGACATAAACTCCCTTGGATGTTACAGCCATGATTCTGTGGGCAAGCCACATGATCTTTATGAACGCATGCGTATTCCTGTCGATAATTTATTTTTTGCAGGGGAAGCTACAAGCACAAATTTTCCAGGTATGGTGCATGGAGCTTTTGCCACAGGGATACTAGCTGCTGGGGAATGTAAGAGGCATCTTTTGGAAAAATACAGTGATTTGAACTTGTTTCAACCTGTAATGGGGGAGGAGCTAATAACTGAGCCAACACCTTTGCTAATATCAAGAATGTGAATATGGGCGGATCATATGTACTGTAGCTATAGAAGAAGTCATGATTTGCTCCCGTGAGAAAGCTTTTGTAAATAGTATACTTGGAATTTTGCAGGATCATGCATTTTCTGGCATGTTAGAGCCTAGAGGCCCTAATATTTATCCTTTGCATAAGCTATGCAAATGCAGTTTTGCGGGTCCAGTAAACGTTATACTTTCAATTACTGTATTTTATTGTGCAATTGAGCTATTGTTACCATAGAGGAGCATCTAAAGAAGCTTTGGGATGCAAGTCCCCCAGGCTGATGTGATAGCATCCTCCCTCTCTGTAGTGCTAACATAGTTGGCAATTTGAGTGTCATTCTTTGTTGGCTGTCTTTGGCTCATGGTTGTGATCTATGTGATGTCCATAATAGCATGTCATAATAGCATGCCATATTCCCATGATTAGGATTTAGTACCATATTAATACTCTCTGCCTTATATACGTTAGGTGAGAGAGAAGTATTCTCTATTGTCAATTGTCATATAGTTGGCTGACAGCCAGTTTATATATCAATCTTATTATTGTATCATCTCCATATAAGTTGCTGTTTCCCAGGCTTGTGCCTATACTTATATGTCGCAATATTAAGAAGTATAATTAGTAGTGACTTTGTTTGTTATTTTTTTATTCATCCCCTTTGATTTTGCTAGAGAAGAATATTCCAATATTTCACTCTTCTCTTGATTTTTCCCAATGTAAAAATTGCAATTTCTATTTCATACTGAAAAGGAAGGCACATTTTAGAAATGCTGAGTGCACACAAAAATTTATCTTCGCAAAGCATCAAAGCCTTTCAGAAATTGAAAAATCACCGAGTCCTGGAGAACCACTAGCTCTGAGGGCATACTGTCCTGATATTATACAAAATAACAGCATTAAGTAGTCTAACTGAGTGCATAATTATCTTAAGAAGCTAAGAAAGTCATGACTTGGAGAATATACAGTACTGCCAATAACATATCATAGCAGGGAAAGATACACCATGTTCCCATATATATCAACAAGGCTAGAAGCCACAAAAAGCGATCATCACAGCTGAAAAGAAAACTAGATCAGAACTGGAAATGAATTCAAAATCTGCATGAACATCTGCATAAACTAAATGAGAACTGAAACGTTGAAACCTGGGCAGGAAATGACTTCAAGATTTCCATGAACAGCTGCATAAACTAGGCTGGAAATAACTTCAAGATCTCCATGAACAGCTGCATAAGCTAGAACAGAACTCAGATTTAAGGAACCTGTGCATGTATAGGCCTTCAGATCACTGGAAACTTCTCATCTGCCCTATCTTCTACTTCCACAACAATACCAGCATCAACAATCAAAGCCTCTGTTGATAATGATTCAGCCTGCATATTAAGTTCTTCTAAATCACACGGTTTGAGTTAAGTTCGGGTGCGGCAATTATTAGGTTCGTTTCGAGTTTGAATTTTTTGATGAGGTTCACCATTAGTTTCATCTATATACATTTTCTATGTGTACATCTATTAACTTTAAAATTAAATATAGCATAAAATTGTAAAAACTCAACATCAATAAACATAAAAAATGCTATAATGGACTTGGAAACTGAAAGGATAGATTACAAGCTTGAGTTATGACATGAGGTTATGAGCTAGAGCTATGAACTTGGTCAATGGAAATGAGGTTCACCAAACATCATCTTTTTTTTTTTTAGGTTTGTCAAATTTCAAAAAGGTTGAAGTTCAGTGAACCTTGTGACATAGAAGTTCTCTATAAACATGAGAATAAGAAACAGAAACTGGCCAAGTTTCAATTTGTTTGATGTGATCACATAAAGGAGAAAGAAGCAAATTTCTAGCCACAAGTCTCCCTATCATCCAGTTGATAACAGGAAAGGAATCACAAAAGATTTGCAAGTGAGATACATTTCTACTTACAGAAAATTTAAGCACAAGCAACAAGGCTGACAATCCTGCAAAGTTGTTGGAAGTTGGAACCATTCCTTAACGCTGCTTTGAAACTTATAAAATGAGTGTTAGAACAGAATAATATACCATCAGCACAACCAAAACCTGGATCACCTTGCAAGGCACCATCAAAGAACTTCCATGCTGGAAATTTGTCTATCATTAAGTTCTCTATCTGTCTAGCATGCTTAACCTTGATGGAAGACCAAATGTCATGATAGGTGAATTTAATTTGGGAGATCCCTTGGAGGACAGGAAAGATTTCTCTTGGATGAGGGTTGCAATTTTGGCTCACCAGATTGCCCAGGAAACAACACAAGGTAGGGTTCTATGCTCTTTTAAATCTTTATGTTCAAACCAGACACTCAGGCATGCCTTCACAGAGTTGCATTGCCAATGCCCTGGGCCACTTGAGAGAGAAATGGCTTCAAACAACATAGCCTGAGAAGAGGAACAGTAAATTAATAAGTGGTTAATAGTTTCATCAGCATTCTCACACAAAACACAGAACCTGGGACATTGCCAACTTCTTTTTTGTAAAACATCCCAATTTGAGGCCTTGTTGAACAAGAACAGCCACAAGAAAATGAGAGTCTTCATGGGGGCTTTATTCTTCCAAATCGACTTCCACCACCATAATCCACCGCCTTAAGCCTCCTCCACGAACATGGCTTCATATCCAAGTTAATCTGTGTTTTTCCCTGAGTCCAGGTTTTTTGACTGCACCAAGTGATCCTCTTCATCTCTGATTCTTATGTGACTTTATTGCAAGCTTCTAAGTTCTAACAAAAGCTTCCCAACTAGCAGCTGAAGCACCTAGTCTGAACATGATTGTGGACTTCCAACCTTGAGACCAGATGGAAACTGTTAAAGGATAAGCTGCAGATGCCTTGAATTTGCAGTGTCATTAAGCTCTATTGGTAATCTGTTAGAATTACCTCCTCCAACCCATGGATCAGCAGCCAGCCCCATTTTGAACTTTGGAATCTGGACCCATTCCCAACCTTCCAAGCTAGCTAGTTTCCAATTAGAGGAAAGGAAAGAACTAGGGCCTTCCATCTGATTGACATAATCCTCGAATCGAAGAGGCTAAATATATTTTTCCAGAACCACCTGTTTACACAACCCTTCATGAACAAATAACCTCCGTAGGCTCTTGGAAAACAGCGCTCTCCCAAAAGAGTGAATGTTTTTCATACCCCAGCCCCCCTTCCTCTTTAGGTTTTGCAAGATTTCTCCATTCGACTAACGGAATACCTTGTCTCTCCTTGTTACCAGACATGTGCATAAATTCATGCATTTTTTAAAAGCTTGAAATGCAATGAGAGTAAATGCTTCAGAAAGTAAAATACTTTTAAGTTTACCACAAACCATAGAGAATTTATTGCTAGTATACAATAATGTTGCATTGATGACTTCCATTCTTGAGACCGAACCTTCTAGCTTTGAGGAGGCTAATTCACAGCAACAATGGAGTGATGCATGATATAGTATAACTCCATTCTCAAGAATAATGTTTGAAGCATGATCGTTACAGTGATACACCACACTACCACAATGAAGAACCAGAAAGTAGAGCTTACAAAGGATTTTAGGGAAAATCAAGAAATCTTGGAGGAGGGGAAAAGAGAGAAGACCACTAGATTAATTAGGGTTTTACTCTTAATTATCTAAACAAGAATCATGCTTTTTAGATCACGATTTTCCAAGTTGAATCAAATTGGTCTCCACAGCTTGGTGATTCAAAGCTTGCAGATTCAAACTTGCATTGACTGAGTTTGACTCTATCAAATGAGTCACGCTTGCAATTTTACTATCGATCATGATTTCAGATCATAAGTGAAGGACAGATTGTGCCAATTTGTCTATAAAAGCAATTTTTTGTGGGTTTTCTCTCATTAATTTGCATGTTTGAGGTAGTTTCCTCTTTACCGATGGACTGCAAGTGACAAACAGAGCTAAAGGAGGACAAATAATCCATCTAAGGCCATCCACCAATGTTGTTGGACATTTATGTGTATATCTTTATCTTTTTTGTAATTGCCAAGTTTTTCCCAATTTATTCCCAATTGGATTCAAACTCTTCACACTTTTGCCTTGCTAATTCTTGCATTGGTTGTCCTTTAAATGGGTGGATGCAAAGCCAACATTCTTAAATGACATGATTGAGGAAGAGGTTGTTGAGTTTATAGGAGTTATTCAACATTCAAACATGCACGGCGAAAAATGCAAGAAATATACAAAACTGAAAATTAAACCACACATTAACACGAGGCGATTTTTACGTGGTGAAAGCTTGACAGCGTGTCAAGGAAACATCCATGGGGCAAGTGATTGGAAACTTCTATTAATCAAGAATGAATCTCCATCATACAAGCCTCTTGGGCCAGCCCAATTAATATGGGCTTTTCCTCCGTTACCTAACTCCTTCTTGTTATGAATCCCATTATAAAAACTAACTGACAGTGACTAACAAATTTTACTCATAATTACATTTTGCTGTCATATTTCAACAAACTCCACCTTGACAACAATTTTCCTAATCCCTTGCCCATGCCCATTCATCATCTCTTCTACAAGCCAAGAGAAGCCAAACACCATTGCAGCTTCTCTACTATAACTGGTTTCGTGAATATGTCTGCACAATTCTCTTGTGTATGGATCTTCTTGAGAGCTACTTTTCTTAGAAAATGATACCTTACATCAATGTGCTTGGTCTTGTTGTGATAAGCTGGATTTGTAGCCAAGTGAATAGCACTATGACTGTCACAGAATACATTCACTTTCTCTTGCATCCTTCCAATCTCATCAAGTAGACCCTTTAACCAGATTGCTTCTTTACTGGCATCTGAAGAAACTATATATTCTGCTTTGGTAGTGGACAAAGCAATTGTTTCTTGAAGCTTTGACATCCAAATAATTGTTCCACCTGCAAGAGTAAAGACATAACCTGTAGTAGATCTCCTTTTGTCCAAATCACCTGCATAATCAGCATCCACATATGCACAGACTGATCCTTTGCTACCATTAATGATGATGCAATGGTCACTTGTGCCTCTTAAATACCGAAGCACCCATTTCACTGCTCGCCAATGTTCTTCACCTGGATTTGCCATGAACCTGCTGACGACTCCAACTGCATGTGAAATGTCAAGTCTTGTAGATACCATCACATACATTAAGTTGCCTACAACATTAGCATATGGTACACGAGACATAAGTTGCTTTTCTTCATCAGTTCTAGGACTCAAAACCGAAGAAAGCTTAAAATGGGAAGCTAATGGAACATTAACAGGTTTCACACTGTTCATACCAAACTTTTCAAGTACTCTTTCCACATACTTCTGCTGTGATAACCAAAGCCTACCATTTTTCCTGTCTCTGTGTATCTCCATGCCCAAGATATGTATTGCTACTCCAAGATCCTTCATATCAAACATCCTAGAGAGCTAAGCCTTTAACCTGTTGATCTCTTCCATGCTTTTTCTTGCAATAAGCATATCGTCAACATACAAAACTAAGATAATGAATATGTCATTGAAACTCTTTAAGTATACACAATGATCATACTCACTTCTAATAAAGTTCTGGCTCACCATGAAGGAGTCAAACTTCTTGTACCATTGCCTGGGAGACTACCTCAGGCCATACAATGATTTCTTGAGCTTGCAAACTAATCTTCTGTTGCAACCTTGTACAAAACCTTCTGGTTGTTCCATATATATCTCTTCATCCAAATCACCATGTAGAAAAGTTGTTTTAACATCTAACTATTCTAACTCAAGCTTAAGTAATGCAGTTAGTGCCAACACAGTACGAATAGAAACAAGTTTTACAACTGGTGAAAAAAGTCTCATGAAAGTCAATACCTTCAACCTAAGAATACCCTTTTGCTACCAGCCTCACCTTATACCTTTCGATACTTCCATCAACTTTCCGTTTCAATTTGACGACCCATTTGCATCCAACAACACTTCTCCCTTCAGGAAGTTCTACAAGATCCCAGTTATTGTTCTTGGCTAAGGAATCCATTTCTTCTTCCATATCTTTTTTCCATTTTTCGCTATCTGTATCATCCACTGCTTCCTGATAACAAGAAGGTTCCCCATCTTCAATAATCAATGCAAAAGATGAAACGTAATCTTCATACCTTTTGGGTGTTTTTCTTTCCCTTGTAGATCTTCTTAGAGTGACTGGTTGCTGAACTGGTTTTGAAACTTCAACAGTTTCCTTTGCATCTTCTTCACCTTTTCCTCAAGAAGTCTCTCCTTCCTTTCGACTTTCGGAAAAAGGTCTATCCTCCAACTGAATTCACAGATTTGGCGATACCTGTTCCTGTTCAATTCTTTCAATGTCTGATTTTAAAAGAGAAGATTCATCAAATATTACATCTCTAATCTTCCCCTTGTCCCTGGTTGTCACTAATCTTTTTATGGAAGACTTTGAATCCAAAGCTTTGGCTTCAGCGTGTCTTCTGCCCAAGCTATGGAAAAGATTTGTGGATGACACTGGTGTCATATGGTCCCATGGCCAAGATGAGTTAAATAAGTTTTTCCAGCATCTCAAAAATCAATCTTCTTCCATAAAGTTTACTATGGAGCAAGAAGTTGATGGGTGCCTGCCTTTATTGGATGTTCTCATTTCAAAGAATGAGGGCAGTTCTTTCTCCCATCAAGTGTTTTGAAAGAAAACTCATATTGAGTAGTATCTTCATGCCAACTCTCACCATTTCCCTGCTCAGAAGTTGGGTGTTCTCAACACGCTAGCTTCTTGTGCGCTGAGAATTTCTGACGAAAAGAACCTTGATAAAGAGAAAGCCCACCTGCTTAATGATTTTTCTAATAATGGATATAGTAGGCACCAGGGTCTAAGAGCTTTCCTTAAAGCTAGTAGAGGTCCCAACGTTAGGAAAGACCCTAAAGATCGAATCTATGGGGTGCATCTTCCTTTAATCCAGGGGACCACTGACAAGATTGTGAGAATCCTTAACAAGCATAATGTTCCTTCAACCTTTAGACCCCTTAACACAATTCGTAGCTCCCTAAGATCTGTAAAAGACCCTGTTGACCCCAAGGACATGAAAAGTGTTTATGTCATTCCATGTTCTTGTGGGATCCCCTATGTTGGTGAAACTAGGCGCTCTATTTATCAGAGGATTCATGAGCACGCAGTCGACATCAAGCATGGGAGGACAAGGTCTTCAGCCTTGGCAGAGCATGCAAATAAAACTAAGCATCATATATGTATTGAGGAGGCCCAGGTTATTGCTAAGATTGCTCATTTTCATCACCGAAAGTTTAGGGAGGCCATAGAAATTGAAAGGAGGCTACACAATCTCAACAGGGATGATGGCTAGAAGATTAGCAGTTGTTGGATCCCTGCCCTTTCCTTTCAACCGCCCCACCGCCCCCCCCCCCCCCTTGTCATTGTTTTCTTTTCTGATTTTTCCCTCTTCTTCTGGATTGTTTGAATTTCCCCTTTCTTTGGGATTGTTGTTTGGTACTCTTTCCTTTTATTATTCACCTATTTATTCCTAAGTTATTTAATTTTTAATTGAAACTATTAAGGTTATGGAACCTTCCTTATTATGTTCTTAATTTAAGTTCTTAATTTTTAGATTTTACTAAATAATAATAATTAGGTTAAAAAAATTTAGCTTTGTCTTGTAGATAACGTGTTAACTAATTAACTGATTATTTGGTATACATTTAAGTTTAATTCTTAATATAATTAGTAACCTATTCAATTGATATAAATAGTTTAAACACATTATCTGATGAATTAATTAATTAATAAACTTTAGATTTTTATCCTAGTATTTCATATATAAGTATTTATGTGAATTTGTATTCATTTTAGGTGGTATTAAAAAATGGATAATACATATATGATCACATATACATAGACGTAGTAATCAAACTCATTATTTAACTTATTATCTATTTAATTAATATTTTATAAGGTTCCCTACATCATTATGGGTTTAGTTGTAGTTATATGAAGATAAATAAGCAAGTTAACCGACTATTTCATTATTTAATTAATATTTAGATTTTTATCCTAGTAATTAACTTATTAGCATCAGTATGAATTTATTGAGTTGAAAAAATATAATGCTTAATTACATTTAAATAAACTTTGGAATCATATAAACTTATTAGTTAACTTAATATTTATTTCATCCTATAATATTCCCTATAGTATTTAAGAGAATAATAAATTATTTTATCTTTAAGGTACTTAGTTCATATAATTTTAATTAAATATAAATAGTTTTATTTATTTACATATAGATTTAAATAAAATAAATCTAACAAATTAACTAATTTATTAATTAAATATCTAATTCTTCCCTAAATCTTGATCAAGTCAAATATAGCTATTGCCCAGTCAATTATAGTCGTTCCCTTTGGTCAAATTGGTTGTTTTCTCTATTTAATCTGTTGCCAAGGTTTGGTTCTTCATCTTGTCCTGAAGATGAACCATACTTGCTGGTTCATACTTGCTGTCAAATATAGCTATTTCCCAGTCAATTATAGTAGTTCCCTTTGCTCAAATTGGTTGTTTTTCTCTATTTAATCTGTTGCCAAGGTTTGGTTCTTCAGTGGTTGCCCAGTCAATTATAGTCGTTCCCTTTGGTCAAATTAGTTGTTTTTCTCGATTTAATGTTGCCAAGCTCTGGTTCTTCATCTTGTCCTAAAGATGAACCATACTTGCTCGTCAACTAATGAATTTTGATGTGATTATAGCCGAAACCATGTTTCAAACACTTGAGAATGATCACAAAAGCCTTAATTTTATAGGAGTTATTCAACACAAACACTTGATAATGATCACAGAAACCTTAATTTTATAGGAGTTATTCAACATTCAAACATGCATGGCAAGAAGTGCAAGAAATACACAAAACTGAAAATTAAATCACACATTAACACAAGGCGATTTTTACTTCATAGGAGTTATTCAACACAAACACTTGATAATGATCACTGAAACCTTAATTTTATAGGAGTTATTCAACATTCAAACATGCACCGCAAGAAGTGCAAGAAATACACAAAACTGAAAATTAAATCACACATTAACACAAGGCGATTTTTACGTGGTAAAACCTTGATAGTGTGTCAAGAAAACATCCCCGGGCCAAGAAACATCCTCAAGGCAAGAGATTAGAAACTTCTATTAATCAAGAATGAATCTCCATCATACAAGCCTCTTGGGCCAACCCAATTAATATGGGCTTTTCCTCTGTTACATAACTCCTCGTTATGAATCTCGTTATAAAAACTCACTCACAGTTATTAACAAATTTTACTCATAATTACATTTTATTGTCATATTTCAACATAGACGTACATAAAGCAGCCAAGAGGTTTTGAAACTCATGTTTGCAAGTTGAAGAAAATCTTTTAGAAGCAAGCAAGGTTTTCCAAAATTGATAGTCATGCATGTAGATGACCTTATCATTACAAGAAACTCTAACCAGCACATTTCATGGTATAAGAGGAATTCACCAGTGAATTTGAAATTAAGGACACTGCTCCGCTATGCTATTTTTGAGATTAGACATTTGTCAAAGTTGCAGGTTAAGTCTTCCTTGGACAGGGTAAGTATACTTCGGAGATTCTGGAGAGGTTTCAGATTGGTTGGAAAATGAGATTATGTCTACTCCTACGGTTCTAAATTTGATATTGATTTGTGATAAGGATTAAGATTTGGTTGATCTTACTTGGGTTGCTTATGATCCTTGTGAATCGTAGGTCAAAGATATGTTGTGCAATTAATACGTTGAGTCAGTTTATGGTAGAACCTCGACAGTGTCAGTGTAAAGGTGGTAAGCATTTTCACAAACACTTTGTAAGGAAATATTCATTATGGTATGCGGTATGCAGTAGGTGGTGAGTTGTTTCCCTATCGATTTGTTGCCTCAGATTGCGCAGGAGATTCTAGTACACAGAAGAGCAGTTCTGACTACTATTCTAGATTGGGTACAACTATGACTTTTTGGTCCAACAAGAAACAAAAGGCAATTTCCCTCAATTGAACAAAAGCAGAGTATATTGCAGATGCTTCAAGGAGTTGTGAAGCAATTTTGCAAGTTGATCAAAGAGTTGACCAGTAAGATGCCAGAGCCCAACGTTATTCTTTGCGACAATCAGAGTTGCATTAAGGTTTTTGAGAATTTCGTCTTCCAAAAATTCATCCAAGCACGTTGAGTTTCAGTATCATTTTCTAAAAGCAATGCTTCTGGATTACATTCCCACAGATTCACAAGTTGCCAATATTTTGATGAAACCCCTAATGAAGGGGAAGTTCAAGATGCTGAGAGACGAGCTTGCTTTGATGGAGAGTACGTTCCATACAAAGGGGAAATGTTAGTTTTTTGCTTCTCCAGCTATGTTCTATAGAAATTTCCTACTGAGGAAGAATTTTTGTTGCCTGGAAACTTCCTTGTATACAAATGTGTATAGTTTCAGCAATCTCATCTAATTCTTGATACTTGCTCTGTTATGTTCTCTAGTGTGCGAGTATTAACATTGTTGGTACTGTACTCATATCATTTTCCAAGTTTCATAGAATCATGTTTAAGTTAAATCTACGGAATCAGATCTGCACATTATGAATTCAAACTTTAACATAAATCAAAATTGAGAACTCCCTTTCACTCTGTAATGGTTCTCCTACAACGTTGGAAAGTATATCTGCAAAATTGAAAGACGTCCCATGGCCACTAGTATTTCCCAACTCAACTATTAAAGAATTAAACAGAACAGTAGGAGCATAAAATGCGAAAAAGCTAGAAATTAAAACCAAATCTGGAAGACAGTACAATAGCATGATCGAAGGGTCGTGTACAGACCTAAAATAAATCTCCCACGCGTGTGCGCCTCTGTTTATGCTGGGAAATGGAAGCTTCTCTCAATTTCTTTCCAACATGGAAGCTTCTGCCTTACAAACTTTAGTTCTCACAGAAGCTTCTAATGAATGGTTTTTATTCTTTTTTTTCTGAGAGTCCTGCGTCAAGTGTGAAATTGGCCCTTGAACTGTGTGACCACATGGGCTCATGTGTTCCCGGTCTGCAATGTTCTACTGTCGTGCAGTACCTTCTGTCTAAATAGCGAATATTAACCGTTTATATTTTTGAATAAGAACAATCGATTCACAGAGTGCTAGGGATTTTGGAAGGTTGTTCATCTCAATTGATGTATTCTTCGTCCGAGGGCTCCTCTCTGTCTCTTTAGAATGTTGGAGTCACTCCTCCGAAGGTCGCTGAATCTCAGGGCGTTATTTATATATGTTATGTTGTACTACCCTAGCTTTATATTAAATG
>APFE030324957.1:0-66305 GCA_000404065.3 Pinus taeda | reverse complement strand
ATATATATATATCCATTTTTTAAAACATGTAACAATATTCTTAACCATGGAAATTTTTAACTTGTAAATAGCACTATGAGTTAAATATATATCAATTTTTTAAAATAGTTAACATTATTCTTAACCATGGAAATTCTTAACTTGTAAATAACTCTTCTTACAATATCATGGGCCAATACCATGGTTTATCAATACCACATGCCCAATATAAAATATGTTGATATGATATTTCTTTAAATTAATTTATATCAAATAGATTAAAAAGAAAATAACTAACTTGGAGTTAGATCTTAACATTTAAATGAATATTCTAGCATATTTCATAGAGGTTAAATCTCTACCATCCACTTAATAATTATGGGTAAGTAATATTGTAAAACTGATATAAATAACACACTTTGTTTAAATTTTAGTAATATTTTCTTATAATAATTCCTATTATCAATTATAATTAATTGATAATTAACATTTAAATTTTAAATCTATATTTCTAAAATCAATCATATTTATAAACATAATTAAGCATATAATAATAATTTTAATTAACTAAATACAAATGGACAGGACAACTTGAGCTCAAAGCAGCAAAGAACCCCAACAAAGCCAGCCTTTAGATGGATGACTTCTATCAAGCCAGCATTCATTCCCCAATTCCCGTAGTTGTGTCTGGGGAGTGGATCTATATCTAAGATACTCAACAAAGACAACCAACTGGGTAGTGAGTTATACCTTTACAAACAGGCTTTACGAGAATGCCAGGGAGATAAGGGCTAATGACGTCTAACTTTAACCCCGATTCTTTCATTACTCCCTAATCCAGTAACTAGCCCCTACATATGAGTAACTTATCAGCTGCATAAAGAAAAATTCATACCGTTTCATTCCAAATATATTTTAAAAATTAATTTATTATACAAAAATATGTTGTATTGAAGGAAGACTAAAAAAAACCATAATGAAGTGAAGGAAAATTTATTTTGATCTTTATAAATTGCTGAAAGCATATAAAGAATTCTTTTTCAAAATGTATAGATTAGTGAGAGTTGCTTTTGATCCTTGAGATAGGTACCGTATACAAAAAAGAGCATATATACAACTCTAAGCTTATAGAATTAAACTCATTTGCTCCCCTTCAAATGAGGAAAGGGACTTATACATTCTTTTCACCACTAAATCACTTAATAAGATTTGGAAGTTGTATGTCAAAAACAAAGCAATACACTCAAAAGTGGATTTTAGGGCATGTGATAGACAATCATAGGTTATCTTATTTTTTGCAATCCTCTACTAACTTTTTTGTGATAGAAGCAAGTGTTTTGTCACTATGTAATTGCAGAGTGATTTGCATACTAGACTTACATGATCTTATTAATTCTTTTCCTTTGCCCTTGCATCTTCCTTCATTAAATAATTAAAATTTTATTTTGTTCCCTTTTTTATGCATCACAAACTTCTTTTATATAGTATTGATAGTTACAAGATTTATTAACTGTAGAAATTTGGCTCCTAAGATGCAATCATATTTTATTTCATTGACACAATGGAATGAGAGTAAGAAGTAATGATTGTTGATGCTTAAAGGAAAATCTTATAGCTAGTAAAATTGCATATTTTTGTGTTATTCTTTTCCAATAAAAGGAAGGAATAACATTCTTTCTCAAAAGATTAACCTAGCACAATGAATCAATAAGATGATCTGTTTCATATGATGTCATTTCATGAGGAACAAACCATACCTTCATATAGAATTTGGTTCCCCTAAAGGCTAGTGAATCTTTCCTAAGATTTTCTCTTGTTTCACCAAGCTCTTGTTTAGGTTATTCTTTGTCTTATTCTGGGTATCCTATTTATTTGTGTTGAGCCTAGATTTTGTTACACTTTGAAATGCTAGAATCCCCCACTTTCAACTACCACACTCCTATATTGCTACCATTTTATAGCTCTCACCACTATATTTATTTGTTCTTTAAGTTGTATCTTCCAAGAGGGTTTGTGAGGTAATTAATTGATGTTTAAGCTATTTCCAGATAGTTTAATAATTGTTTATATTAGAACTTGTTTTTATCTCACAACTAGTGGATTGGAAATAATTTTGTGATAGTTCCAAATCCCCGTAGTGGTCTAGTTGTTGTCAAAACTGCATTTGCTATAGGAATTTGTGTAGCTTTCGATCTTCTATATTTTTTATAATGCCTCCATGGTTTGCATATTCTCCCCATATTAGGACAAAACCAAGCACACAGTTTAAGTTTGGAATAATGTCAAGAATAGTTTCTTGTTATCCATATAGCCACAAGTTTCATTATTAAGAGTGCAATCTCATGGGCAATGATTTGGTCAACTATTGGAAATGCACAAGATTTTGAGCAGGATAATGAGATTTCATGCTTCCAATCATGAAATCTATTAAGGACAAAGTCCATGAACTATTCATTTCATGCTTTCAATCATGAAATCTATTAAGGACAAATTCCATGAACTATTCTTGCATTAGTCCTTCCTTTAAGGGATCGTGTTAGAGGCACATATCTTCTATTTTGGATGTAAGCAATTTGAGATCCATGAGTTTAGGATCAAGTAGTTACAAATGTCCCTCCTTCTATATTGTAAACGTCATAAATGATGATGTGATGATATTTTATGGGTCATGAGGGGCCAAAGCGGAAAGACAATAAGTCATGAGGTCGTAGGAAGGAGAGAGGGGAATGGGATGTGGTCATATATTGTCTAAAACGTTTTACAATGTTTTTCTAAATTTCATATAAGGATGTTGTTGGTTTCATGAAGTATTGATAATTACTTAATACTGAAGTTTTTTGAAGTAGTGTGTGTCGAGTGAGGCGAGGTCCCTTCTCTCTAGCATAAATTTCCTTGTTTCATATTAGTTAGTTGATCTCTATGCATTTTATTCTTATGTTTGCATATTAATTCATACATAGATTTAATCATCATATTTTTGAACCATATTCATTTTATTTCCATGTTCCATTTTATACTTATTAATAACAAGAACCCCAACTTGACTTGAATTGCTAGTTGACTTTGGAGTTATAATAGATAGGTGTACCTTGTAATTTATTTGATTTACAAGGAAAATGCCCCACTTATAAGGAAAATGCCCCACTTTTCGTCGCTTTCCTTTATCAAGCTCGATTCTCTGGAAATCTGGTAACATCTTTAAGAATTTCCATTTCTGAAATCATTCGAGCCTCTAGGTATCCGGGTTCCACGTCATTATAATAAGGTTAGCCCATATCGTTTATTATTTTTTGTTTTCCCCTTATTTTATTATATGTGGCCCCTTTCTTTTTAGGCCTCGCCTACCCAGAATCTCGTATAGTTTTTCTAATTCCAATTAATAATACTTTTGGGCACCCAAGCGGAATTATCTCTCATGTTAAACTTATCTTGCATCATATTTCCTTAGGTATTTATTATAATTCCTTATAGGATTTTCCCCTCCATGTTTTCACTTCACTTATAATTAGCTACAACCCTAAAACTCTCGAATCCTAGGAAACTTTTATATATTTGAATTAAGAGTTCTAACGTGATTCATATATATATATATAAGTTTTAATTGAGGATATTTTTGTTTATTTTATTTTGGTGATTTTTATTGGTTAAATAGGTTTAAGATTTTTTTAATCAATTAATTTAATTAAAAACAAAAAACAAAAAGAGAATAACTATTTTGGAAATAAATCTTAATTTTGAAAATTTAATTTATTTTATATAATATTTGTTTATATAACATTTTTTAATTAATCAATTTAATTAAAAAAATAGCTTTTTTAGAAATAAATTTTAATCTTTATTTTGCAAATATTATTATCACTGATGAAGTCATATAAAATAAATAACTAGTAAACATTGATAGGCATGAATCTATGATAAACATCAAAATACTTACCTTATTATACATCTCACATTACCCTCATAAAAAACATTATAAAACTATAACTTCAATTTAAATTATTATTATTAAAAGAATTAATATATGAGTTAAATATGTTGACGGGTCTTGGATAGATGTGATCAGGTACTCTGTTCCATGCTCCAATTGGGGTGATATCTTGGATATGAAGAAGATGTAGTCCTCCAAAGCTTATATATATATATCAATTTTTTAAAACATGTAACAATATTCTTAACCATGGAAAATTTAAACATGTAAATAGCACTATCAGTTAAATATATATCCATTTTTTAAAACAGGTAACATTATTCTTAACCATGGAAATTCTTAACTTGTAAATAACTCTTCTTACAATATCATGGGCCAATACCATGGTTTATCAATACCACATGCCCAATATAAAATATGTTGATATGATATTTTTTTAAATTAATTTATATCAAATAAATAAATTAAAGAGAGTATATGTTGAATGCCCAAATTGGTTTCTCTGGGCATACAATATTCTGAGGGGAGCATTTTGATTCCGGAAAGCAACTCAGGGCATACAATATTCCGAGAGGGAGCATTCTGATTCCAGAAAACAGCTCAGAACCGAAACCGAATGAGAGCGAGCTGCAGTGTAATTTGCTAAGGAATTTGCGGAATTTCCTCTTGCCCAGGAGGGAGTTGCAGTGTAATTCCTCAAGTCCCCACTGTATGGCATCCACGTAGGTAAGACTGTATGGAAATATTCTATTAGTAGCCTAGTCAACCACTTAGCTAATAATGTAATGCTTTGAGTTGAGAATAGATTTTTCCTACTGAACCATGCCTTGCCTTCTTAGAACGTTTCTCTATAATTGGTGGACTTTCTTTATGCTGAGCTGCATTGCCCTGCATCTGCATATTGTAAATATTATAAATAAAATGAGTCCCATATTACAATATTGATTTTGGCCATAAGAATAACAAAGGGTATGAGTAGAATATGATGTACATCTCATACATTTTGGTGGATTTTCCCAGAATTTCCCCTCACCATGACTAATTCTTCGGTACATTTAATACAATATTTTTCTGTATATTTGAATGGGACATTATTACATCAAATACAATATTTTTTTGTATATTTGAATAAATCCGTCTAGTCAGGAAACAAATTATTCAACAAACCATTCTGGCTAAAATCTTTTGGTAAGTAATAAAAAAAAATACTAATTAATAAAAAAGACTACCTTGTAAAAGAAGTCTAGAAGCTGTAGACTGTTGAGAGATGAAGATGAGCAGGAAGATCAGAGCGAGGATGGAAGAAATGCCTGCACGCCCAAAACTCCCCATATTTGACATTTGAGATACTGAATGAATGAATCAAAATGTGGTTGTTACTCCCCTTTCATATTATCAGCAATCCAGGAGTGGATCACATGCGGAGATTGTGTGGCAGAATTATGAAGAGAGAAATGACAACATTGATATCGTTTATGGTAAATGCAACCCATACAACGTGCTCTGGTGAGTTGGAAACGATCCAGGAAACATCACACGTGAATGCGAATATGGTGATAACAACGCAGACTTCCACCTACTTGTGTCTTGTAACTCCAAATTGCACTGTCTTGGCCTGCTCGAGTCGGATTCTCTTCCAGCATGAGACCTACCCTTCTTAAGCCTTCCTTCTTAGATAAGCTTTCTTAGATGAATGAGGAAGTTCGACTGTGGATAGAGGGAGAATCGAATTAATGCCTGACCCTTGACTTATACAGTGAACTAAAGCCCCTCGAGCCCCTCGAGAAATGTTGCTTTTGGCCTGTTACAAGATTAATCTCTTTTGTTTCTCACAAGTTTTTCTGATTTTAATGAATATATTGCTGGCTTTTTAGGCATTTCCATCTGGGGTCTCGATAGTCTCTCGCTGGATTTCTCTATTGTGTCTAACCTGAAATATACTCTTTGGCAACTCAATGATGAAACGAAAACATAAACTACGAATTCACTTTATCCAAAATTTTAATTTGAGTGTATGTTTTGTGTTGTCATCATGCATGTTAGGTTATCGCATGATAGACAAGTGGTAAGATCGTTGGCCCACAGCTTCAGACAACTAGTAAAATCATTGGCCCACACGACCAGACAGGTGGACAATAAAAAAAGTGGTGATTTATATGTGATGATTACAAATCTTTGTATGTTACATGTTTGCATGTATTCCACATGCCTTTTGGAAAGCTCTAATAAGATGTTGAGGTGTCCACAGCATGGCTTCTAGCAGGATGTTGAGGTGTTCGAACATCTACAATCTCTTCCTATTCTTGGCTTGGTTTCTAGTGGTTTCTTTCTGGTCATTTATACTGTTGTTATCCCCTCATAATTATTGTTATTATTTCTTCATGTAAGCTTAAATGGTTTTTATTTCTCCCTGTAAGCTTATCTTCTATGGTTTCATTTTCACGTTTTAGTCAGTTTCATCAGAGGATTTATAGAAGCCGAGGATGCAAAGCAACCGAGGACGAATCTCTTACAAATCGTAAGTAATTTGTGGTCTTTTTTTGGTTGCTTAATTCAATTAAAGTTCAGAGGATTTATTTGATGCTTTTGCAATTCAATTGAACTCTAGAGGATTTATTTGATGGCTTCGCAATTCAATTGAATTAAACAGTAAAGGATTTATATTTTTTTGTTTCGATTTACAAGAAGAGATCGACCATTGCGCCCTGCGTTTTCATCGCATTGTGGGATAGGGGATGTGCGTCGTAATAAGGTTGATGTGACAGGTTATCAATTCATTTCGAGTACCAAATTTACATTGGTTCCAATTTTGGTTTAAAGGAAGCACGACTATTTTTTATTTATTTTATAGTGATCTCTCTGCAAATAAGATGGATGTTTCGTTTAATGGCATGGGTGATATATGTTAATTTCATTTTCCAATGAATGTAATTTTTGGGGGTTTGACAGATCAGAGAAATGCGGACACCAATCCGTAGAATGTTATACTCTTTAGGCAATTGATTTTACACTGGTAGTAATCAAGAATTTTTTAACAAAATAAACCAACAATGTGAAGCTATTTTAAAATTTGGTAAGTGTATCAGGTTATTTAATTATTTGATTTTAAAGCTTTTGTTTATTATAAAATATCTCATTATTGTTATTTTTTTTCTTTAAAATGGAATGACAATAAATTTCTTTCTTTTTTCCTGAACATTTTAATTGCCCATCAAATTGAATTACACTTTCTTTCATTATTTTTCTTGAAAATTTAATATGCACATCTTTATCTTAAATATTATTAAATAAACTTTTCCCAACTTGATTTTTCAATAACCCATTTCCTTTTACCTGTAGACTTTTACCCTCTTTTAAGGCAGTGTATTTTCGTTCCCAAGGCGTATATAAAACTCTAGTTATTATGCAAGCTTACAACGTACACCTCTATTCCTTTTAAAACTTTAACTATTATGTAAAATTGCAACGTGCTTTTATAGATGACAATGGTAGAAAAAAGCGTAGAAAAAAGTGCTTGACGATGCTCCTCTTCCCTCTATAGTTGTGCAGGTTGATTGTAACTCAATTAATTGAGATCAAGTTAATTTAATTGAGTTTCGTAGAGTAGAAACTCAATTAACGTCCGACTTCTTAGAGTTGAATGAGCCTGAGATTTGCGTTCCACTGTTAGATGAGCCAACCTTTCCGTCTACCTGTTGAGGTCAATTGAGTTTTTCATGCAATGTGAATGCTATCACTGTTGATTTGATCCAATATTTGTAGCTTTTACTTTTATTGTTTGGATTTACAAGTAATTGATTTATGCAAAAAAAATCTTTGGTTATTTTAACAGGATCAACTCTCACAATTTGCAGGTATGTATGCAGATCATGCAGAGGGACATTCAGTTGTTCCAGATTAATGTAATGATCAGTTGTTCAAGATTAATGTACGAAAATCTTGCAGCCAAGCATTAGGAGGATCGATCTATGAATCAATTGGTTAAAGTATGCACATAAATAGCTTCCTTCCTGGTACGCACCCCACCCATCGTTTTTCCTGTAGGCTCTGCATTATCATACATTGCGCTCTACCATGTCGTGAATTTTTTTATTAAAACTTGGAAATTATTTAGAGGTTTGCTAGGGTTTACTATTTAAAAAATTCAGTGGTTGGAATCTATTATTATTTTTATTTTAGCAAAAAGTAGGATTAGTTTAACTTTGGCTAAGAATATATACCATGTGCAATGCGAAGGTTCTGAGGTGAGTCAGTGTGTAGAGCTTGAAGTGGTAGAGGGAATTCCACTACCACCTTTCTAGGCTTCTTTTCATTATGTTTCTGTTGGTGATCCACAACTTTTTCTTCCTCTGTACCTTCCTCAGATTACTATTGATGAAGGGCCAAGACTACCAATCCGTTTCCTATTATTCCTACTATTTAAGAGAATCTCAAAAATTCCTAATCCTTATAATAAAAGAGAATATAACCTAATTCACAAACGTTGTTTAATGGAACAAATTAGGGTCACTTTTCATAGATCTATTGGGCCTATAACATGTCACATGGGGTTGATGCTCGGATGGATTAAGCCTTCAGAATAAGTTGTGGACAGAATTCCAAGTTCGCAGCCTTTTCTTTTTACTATGCTGAAACAATAGCTCTTTATCCTTAATCATTGCTACCCGGACGAGGAGGTCCTAAACCGCATAAGAGCACCTTGGACGAGAAGTTCCGGGCTATTCAATTGCTCCCCTACAAGTAGTTCCTGAACTGGTCACAAATTCCATATAACATCTATAAAGGTAAGAAGAAGAGCCTTAGTCTTAAACCTAGTCCATGGACACTATAGTTCAAGCTAGATGCAGTAGAGACTATTAGCTGTAGAGTTTCTAACCTTATCAGGGTTATGATTTCTCCTACCAAGGTTATAAATCTTGATGAACTATAAGTATTATTTTTATCTAGGATCTTCTCTTGTGCTTATTAATTTAGTTTAATTTCTAGTCCTTTCTAATATAGACTTGGTATAAAACATTTCTTTGTAATAGACCTTTTTCTATGTCTAAATTATAATAAAATAAATTGTTTTCCTTTTCTCAAATTATGTGAGCCATGTGATGATGATGGCTCTAACGATAATGGCTGCCATTAACTACGTTTCCTTTAAGTTTCATATAATAATTCTATTTAACTAGGATGGAATCTATGACAATATTTTTATACCAAACATATGACTTAAAATGACAAGTTGTCCTTAAAGTTTCAGGATAAAAGGCATATTTTCTTGGTGAATAAGTAGAACTATGGAAACCTATGGAATTATGTAAGTTGGCATAACATTATTATGTAAGTTTTTGATCCTCGCAACTTTTGTTCATATTCTTTAAATGTAGATTTTGATCCAGAGCCTCAATTCCTTAATGAAATACAAGTTCTGATATGTGAGTAGACATAATTATTACATTTCTTTAATCATCCATCAGAGGTTGACGCTCTGCCTTGAGTTTTTATTCTTTTCTTTTGTGCTACCATATGCTTCTTGTAGTCCTCTCACATTATTTAAATCCCACCTAGTTTATCCGGCTCTCTTTGCATTTGTTCAATTCACAGAACAGTAACTGCAAGTTTTTAATTTGACACGTTTAGGATTCAACCCTGGAATTGATAACTACAATTTCTGTTCCGAGGCTATTTTATCCTCTTCAGGTCTTTCACTCCGTTTTTCAAGGAATGATATTCTTTGGCCACATTTTTAGATTTTTCCTTCAAGGGCAGGGACTAACTGTCGCACAACCCCCCCTTGTTTTTTTTAGCTTTCTCACGGTTTAGCCAAAGTTTTATAGTTCCAATCATTATCCTTCCAAATTTTAACCAAAGTTTTTATCTGGAAAAAAATCTACCTCTTATTGTCGGCTTCGCATATCCTAGTATAGAAATAGTATGAAAAGTTATATTTATCCAAGGTCGAGGAATGTTGCAACTTATTTATATCCAAGGTTTTCTTTAGGCCATGTGCCTAATGCCATCGATGCCACATGTTACTTCTTGACATTCCTCTGCCTCCACATGTATTTTTTACGGTCCTCTGCCTCTGCGTGTAAGCTTCTTTTTGTTTTTGTTTTGAGATGGGCAGGTTAAGAGACCAGAACTGCTGGTGATGGATATAGGAGTAGGGAAGGTTGGGCAGGCTAAGAGACCTACTGGTAATGGAGACAGGAGTAGGGAAGGCTATTGCGTCCAGAAGTCAGGTGCGTTTCAAAAAAAATGCAAATACAACCCTAGTGTGATTCTGAATTTCGTCCGGTAGTAACTGGTTTCCCTGTCTTTGATTTTTGGCTGAATGTCATCACTTGTGCTTATAACGTTGTGGAAGTCTTCATCATCCCCTTCTTCCCATTGTTTTATCCATCGGTAGGTGGGAATTTTGCAGGACTATATACAGAGTGAAAATCAATAAAATCCTTTCCTGTTCGAGATGCTTTCAGTTCTTTCTGTGCTACCTATTTTACTTGAATAGTCATAGAGCATTTCTTGGACCAATTGACTTGATCGACATAGCCCGGTTGAATCTCCTCTAGGTTGCAGACCAAGGAACAATACCTTATTCTGCTTTGCGCTCATAATCCCTTAAGCTACATTCTGTATCAGTTTCAGAGTGGGTAAAGAAACACTACCCTATTATGTTTTGCACTCATAATCCCTTAAGCTACATTATGTATCAGTTACAGAGTGCTTCTACTGATACGGGAATCCCGATCTGGTTAAAAGAATTGGAGCTTGTTTTGTATCAATGTTTTATTTATGCAGGGATCCTGATATGGTTAAAAGAATTTGAACTACGAAGTTCGATCTACTCACATTCGATATAGATTACGGGTGTGCTTTGCTCCATGTGTTATTGTAAGACTCCATTATGGATGTTGTGCTCTATAGAAGTTTATTTGATGCTAGTGTGTAGGAAGCCTCCCCTTTCTGGATCATTGCCATAAGAGGATTAGTTGCAGGAGACCATGTACAAACTCCATTCTGCTGGTGAACAAGTGTTTTTATGTCTGGTTCTAGGTTGGGCCTTGGAATTGAAAAAAGAAATTCATGGTCCTTAGATCAATGATGATGAGAATGACTTGATACAGAGTGTAATTCCAAGTATAACAATGCATTTAAAATGGCATACAAGATTATCTTTGCACTACATTTTTCTAAGCACAATGTCATACTAACAGACGCTGAATTTCACTATGAATATATTACACTAATAGTAGCCAAAATGCAAGTTCTATCAGCTAAGATCGCTAACTAACAACCATTGAACAACAAAAAGATATTGTTTATTCCCATCTTGAATCAATGAGGTAGAGGAGATGATCAATGATTGTCTTTGAGAACCTCTATTCACCATGCATAAAAAGTTTATACATATTGTACTATGCTACTTGTGAGATCGAGCTCTCATCAATATCCAGTTGAGTTTATTAACATAAATATTGTTGAGCAACAGGAATTGCATTTAGCAATAAACATGAGAATTGGCTTACTGTATAATCTGACAAGTTTTTGCTTGTAGAACAATTTATGATGCCAAGCAACGATTATAGACAGGGCTAAATCTTGAAGGACTTCTTGTGTCGTGGCCATGAATTCATAAAAGACCAATTCCTCAGATATTCCTGGTAAATCTAGAACATAAGTTCATGAATCAGCATATTCAAATATTTTGTGGCTGCTACTCGATCGATGTTTCTGTTAACATAGTGTTTAACAGAAATATTAAGCCAAGTATGTTGTTGGGTCTTTAGCGGAGTTTCTCATGTAGATTGTTGCATGCATGCAGAAGTTGCTGCTGCAGCAACCAATTCTTTGAGATTTCAGATATATTTTAGAAGACCAAATAATATAAACTTTATTTCCTCCGAACTAATGGCTATTTTATGATGCTTTTGAAATTGAAGTTGGCTCCTGTTTTCATAAATTTTTTACATGAATTTGTGGAGAAATTAATCCCTTTGTCAACGTCATAATATATTTTACGTCCTTGGAGCAATCGTTAACGCAACGTCTTGTAGACATTTCCAATTTCTGAATTGTTGTTGCAACTTTTTTCACAATGCACAAATTTTGTGCTCTCTTCCTGTTTCATTCACTGCCCCCATCAGCCACAACGTCTTGGTCAATGCCTCAGGAAAGAGATAAATAGTTTGTCATAAACAAACATAGCGTTATTATACCTATATCAACTCCTCTGACTATTTGTCTCCATCAAATCACTTTACTATTGCACTTGTGCTACTCTTTTGTTAAATTGTGAAAGCAATAATGGCTAGCCTACCTTAATGGAGATGTCAAAGGGTTTCAACATTATTAGCTTACTTGATGAGCATTGGAGAAGAGTGTTGTGAGAGAAGTAACAACTATGTTTTGTTTCATGAGTTTGAGAGACTAGTTGAACAGCTTCCCTGGAGTTGCAGAGGTACAATAATCCAACTTGATTTTCCTTTAACAACACCATTCAAGTTCTCAAACAATATGAAGAAGATGAGCTATGATAATTAACCAATACTGAATAAAGTATCACATGACATACTTCCTCTTACATGCAATACTGAATCAACGACATGACCAACTGAACCTACTCGTGCTTGTTTACCTTTTCATGAGATGAATTGATTTATGACTAGTTTAATTACAGTGGTTGTCCACAAGACAGGGCCACAAAAAAATTCTATGAAATCAATTAAAGTTCAAGTTGTTTTGTAGTTATCTATATCCTCCAAAAAATTATTGGGTCGTATGTGTTATGAAGGTAAGAAAATGTAAGCAACTCTATTGAAAGTTAGTTAGAACTAGCCTGCATACCATGAATGCAAAGCCTGTCACAATTGCCACAACAACTCTAATAGAAAATTCTCCAGAAGCCTGTGGAAGATATAGCTTGTTGACCTGCATAGTGTTAATAAAATATTTGAAATTGTGAGGTAGAATAAGAACTACATGCAAAATGTTTGTATCATTTCTCCCCCTCCTCTGGATCCTACCATTTCTACCTGGTCTTGCTCAATGGTTCCAAAAACCCGTAGAGGAGCAACGGGAGGCAGAGCACCTTTGACATTTGCTTCTGTTTCCTTTCCCCAAAATGGGTCATCCAAAGAAAGATTATTACAGATGACGGGTTTAACATTTCACATAGAATTTTGGAGTAGTGTTCTGAAACCCATTGAAAACAAATACCATGATGAGTCCAGTGACCTATTTAATGATGCAAATGTTACATTAATTTGCTCTGTTTCAAAGGTTTTAGCGCTGGTTTTATTGCAGTGTTTATGGCATCAATATGACTTCAGGTTACACATATATTTAGAGGTTTATGGCATCACTATGACTTTAGCTTACACACTTGAATACTAGTCTTTAATAGCTTATTGAGTCTCGAACCACCACTAAGTATTTGATAGCGGAACTGTAACTATCCCTATTCTACTCAAATTTGTTTAACTAAATATCAGCCTATCCAAAAAACACTCTGAAGTACCTTTTTATATCTCGATGTTTCTGAACTAGATAAGTTCTGATAAATAACGAGTTTTATAAATTTGCTCTCCTTTTATGAAGTGTAAAATGTAATTCATAAAAAGTGTAAAGAGAGAAGAAGATTCTGTCAATTGAGATTTGATTATGACCTTCTCTTTTTCTTCTCAGCCAAGATCAAAACTAGCCAAGTCCCACATTTCTTAGCATCAATCCATTACCGTAATTTTTGATTCTTCAAACTGTGGACATAAAACCAGAATTATTAATGGGTTACCCAAAATTACCCCATATTATACTATCAATTAGCTAAGCTAACAATATAAAATTAAATAACATCCAAAAAAAACATATCACAGTGAAAAAAACATGTCACAAAATTATTTACTGCCTTATCTACAAGCAGGGACTACCACTGGTTGCAGATCTTGTTTTTTTAGTGGTATTTCCACAAATGGGGACCATAATGACTTTAAGATATTGACTTGATTTACAAAGTGGGATAATTTATAATGCAAATCCACGATACAAACAAAGATAAAAAAAAATATCTCATGGAGATAAAATTCTCTTTACAATATTATTATTATTTCATAGATTTCTAAACATGTAAAGGTTCGCTATAGCTTTTACTTAGTTAGTTTGGTATTGTGAAAAAGTAATGGTTAAAGCATCTTTATATCCTAGATTCAATTATGAGGGGTAAGGAACACAACAAAATTCACCTTGGTATATGGTTTATACTTGTAAATTAATTTATCTTTTGTTAAATGATTATAAAGTATTCACCATTTTGGGACTTAACAACTTTTTGGTATTTGATTTTCTTTGGCAAGTGGAGAGTCTTGAGCTAACATTAATTATACCATAGGTGTAGTGAAAATCATAGGTTATTTTTGACAACAACTATCATGTCAACTTGGATGTGGAGGATGAAATTACTCTTTTGGATCAAATCCTTCTAAGACAAAAATTATCAAATAATTAATTAATTTTACCTTGTCCAACCACGTCTTATTAAATTTGTTATATTTGTACATAATATGAAATGATTTTTTTCCCTTACTAATTGAAGCATTAAAGAATAGGATTCCTAAGTAAGAGTTTCAAATCCTAGATTATTGTAGCAATCAACATTATCATAATCAATCAAAATATCATGTCTTTCTCACGTAAGTTGTTTGGAGGCACAATTTAGGTTTAAAAAAAAAATCCCATCTTTTGAGAATTTCAATTCTAAGTGGGGAACTCTTGATGGTAAATATGAGTGTTTCATCTATATATTTTCCTTTCTTTGGTTTGGCTACTAGGTTTATT
The DNA here is from genome assembly GCA_000404065.3 of Pinus taeda. Taxonomy (NCBI): domain Eukaryota; kingdom Viridiplantae; phylum Streptophyta; class Pinopsida; order Pinales; family Pinaceae; genus Pinus; species Pinus taeda. The sequence goes on along the minus strand of APFE030324957.1, from coordinate 51,577 downwards.
AATCCTCACCTACCATAAAGAATTTTCTATTTTTTTCTTTTTAGCTTGTTCAATGGTCAACATGCACAATTGGGTAATGGATTCTCTAGTAATCATATATGCAATGCAATTGAGGTGTCTTGGCTTGTATTCAATATCAAAATTTTCTAAACCAAAATTTCCATTTTGAATTCTAAAGTGACCCTCTATTAACAATTTTTAGATTTCAAAATACTAAGCAAATTTTTTAGATCAATTCTGACTAAGAAATGCACTTGTTCAAGATACAATCTAAATTGCTGGATTGCCCTTTTTATTCCCAACAATTATTCGAAAGCGACCCTCTATCAACAATTTTTCAAATTTCAACATGCCAAGCAAAATTTTTAGATCCATTCTGAATAAGAAATGCACTCGTTCAAGATACAATCTAAACTGTTGGATTGTCCTTTTTATTTCCAACAATTCTTTGTAGTTGGAAAAATATATGAGCTCCGACCCTTAGAAAGATTCAGAGGCATAAGAACATATTTCTTCTTTTCCATCTATCTTTTCTAACAAGATGTCGCGTCAACCATCATTTGATGCATCTGTTTTAATGATGTAAGTCCCATCAATAGTAGGTAAAGAGAGAGGAAGTGATTCTTTTACCTTTGCTTTTACCTTTTAACTGCTATAATAATTTCTCTAGACCAAGAATTAGGAGCCTTCTTCAATCTATGGTGTAGTATGAAAATATCATCTGCTTGACCTTTACCGAAAAATTAGATATAATTAAAGCTTCCCAAAAACCTTACACCTATGTTTTGTCAATAATTATATTAGGGAATTTTGTAAAAGACTGCATAATATGGGTATGAAGAATCACCTAACCTTTAGCAATTTTAAATTCAAGAAACTTGGTTTATGTTTTTGCAATATACATCTTAGTCTTAGATAGAGCAATGCTATGTTGAAATACCAAATCATAAAAAGATTGGAAATGCTTTAAGTGTTCCTACATATTTTTTCAACATACTAGAATATCATTTAAATAGATGATTAACCATGAGTGAGCTCTAAAAATGTCTTCCATGCACTTTTGAAATTCACTAGGTTCATTCTTCAGGCCAAATGGCATCATCTTCCATAGGTAATTCTTATGGGGAACCACAAATGTGGTCTCGTGTCAATTTCAAGAATAATGTGTACCTGTTAAAATCCTGAATTGAGATCGAACTTATTGAAAATAGTCTTGCCCTTGATTTTTTTAGCAACAGTGAACTCTTCTTACGCAATGGCTATCTTATAGGTTGCAATAATTTATTTAGTGGCTTATAATTAACCACTAGTTTTGTATTTCCTCTATTTTTTCTGAGAGTGTTTGTTAACATAGAACCCCTTGCAAACCCATGCACTCTTTGAAGGCTTAATGACACCCTTTTGTAGAAGATCATTGATTTCGTTTTGTAGGTTGAATTTTTGAGGGACTCCTTAGAATTTCTAATGTTTTTTGGGGACTAACTTCTACTAAAGGATTGTAGAGTAGAGACACAAAATACTTTTCCTTGTACCAAGATGCATTAGGGGATTCAAAAGTAGAATCCTCTACTAACTTTTTTGTGATAGAAGCATGTATTTTGTCACTATGTAATTGCAGAGTGATTTGCGTACTAGACTTAGATGATCTTATTAATTCTTTTCATTTGCCCTTGCATCTTGCTTCATTGAATAATGAAAATTTTATTTTGTTCCCTTTTATATGCATCACAAGATTCTTTTATATAATATTGATAGTTACAAGATTTAGTAACTGTAGGAATTTGGCTCCTAAGATGCAATCATCTTTTATATCATTGACACAATGGAATGAGAGTAAGAAGTAATGATTATTGATGCTTAAAGGAAAACATTATAGCTAGTAAAATTGCATATTTTTGTGTTATTCTTTTCCAATAGAAGGAAGGAATAACATTCTTTCTCAAAAGATTAACCTAGCACAATGAATCAATAAGATGATCTATTTCATATGATGTCATTTCATGAGGAAAAAACCATACCTTGATATACAATTTGGTTCCCCTAAAGGCTAGTGAATCTTTCCTAAGATTTTATCTTGTTTCACCAAGTTCTTGTTCAGGTTATTCTTTGTCTTATTCTAGGTATCCTATTTATTTGTGTTGAGCCTAAATTTTGTTACACTTTTCAATGCTAGAATCCCTCACTTTCAACTACCACACTCCCGTATTGCTACCATTTTATAGCTCTCACCACTATATTTATTTGTTCTTTAATTGTATCTTCCAAGAGGCTTTGTGAGGTAATCAATTGATGTTTTAAGCTATTTCCAAACGGTTTAATAATTTTTTATATTAGAACTTGTTTTTATCTCACAACTAGTGGATTGGAAATAATTTTGTGATAGTTCCAAATCTCCGTAGTGGTATAGTTGTTGTAAAAAATGCATTTGCTATAGGAATTTGTGTAGCTTTCGATCTTCTATATTTTTTATAATGCCTCCATGGTTTGGATATTCTCCCCATTTTAGGACAAAACCAAGCACACAGTTTAAGTTTGGAATAATGTCAAGAATAGTTTCTTGTTATCCATACAGCGACAAGTTTCATTATTAAGAGTGCAATCTCATGGTCAATGATTTGGTCAACTATTGGAAATGCACAAGATTTTGAGTAATGAGATTTCATGCTTCCAATCATGAAATCTATTAAGGACAAAGTCCATGAACTATTCATTTCATGCTTTCAATCATGAAATCTATTAAGGACAAATTCCATGAACTATTCTTGTATTAGTCCTTCCTTTAAGGGATCATGTTAGAGGCACATATCTTCTATTTTGGATGTAAGCAATTTGAGATCCATGAGTTCAGGATCAAGTAGTTATGAATGTCCCTCCTATATTGTAAACTTCATAAAGGATGATGTGATGATATTATATGGGTCATGAGGGGCCAAAGTGGAAAGACAATAAGTCATGAGGTCATAGGAAGGAGAGAGGGGAATGAGATGTGATCATATATTGTCTAAAACGTTTTACCATGTTTTTCTAGAGTTCATATAAGGATGTTATTGGTTTCATAAAGTATTGATAATTAAGTTTTCTTAAGTAGTGTGTGTCGAGTGAGGCGAGGTCCCCTCCCTCTAGCATAAAGTGCCTTGTTTCATATTAGTTAGTTGATCTCTATGCATTTTATTCTTATGTTTAAATCTTTAAAAAACAATGTAAAAGGCGTTATTTCACTAAGTTAATTGGGGTATCCCAGACCCCTGTAGCTCATCTCGAATTCAATTATTAAATTTATGGGGATACAAGTATCCGGCTTCCACGTCATCACTCTTTGGAAAACATGCCAAAAATTTTGTTTTCGCACCAAAATCCCTTTATAAGGAAAATGCCCCACTTTTCGCGGCTTTCCTTTATCAAGCTCGATTATCTGGAAATCTTGTAACATCTTTAAGAATTTCCATTTATGAAATCATCCGAGCCTCTGGGTATCCGGGTTCCACATAATTATAATAAGGTTAGCCCACATATTTTATTATTTTTTGCTTTCCCCTTATTTTATTATTTGTGGCCCCTTTCTTTTTAGGCCCCGCCTACCCAGAATCCCGTATAGTTTTTCTAATTCCAATTAATAATACCTATGGGCACCCAAGCTTCCACAGACTTATCTCTCATATTAAACTTATCCTGCAACATATTTCCTTTGGTATTTATTATAAATCCTTATAGGATTTTCCCCTCGATGTTTTCACTTCGCTTATACTTAGCTACTACCCTAGAACTCTCGAATCCTAGGAAACTTTTATATATGTGAATTAAGAGTTCTTACGTGATTTTTATTCTCAAGGTATGATGTGGCATTTATCATGTGGCCTCCCGCCTCCTTCTTGTCCAATCAACTAAATGCATTCATTCATATTTTGTGTTAGCGTATTTATGATTAGGAATTAATTGATTTAACAAGGTTTGAATTGCTGTTTTACCATTATGTTTTGTTATTTCTCCATAACAGTTGATCCAGGGGATAAAAAATATGCTCAAAATATTCTAAACCCAGTGATCGAAATTGGATCATTATATTGGTTGTAATCCATCTTGATGCATTTGGAGTGGAAAAAGTGGAGGAATCAACACACGGGACCGTTTTTGTCAGCGGGACCCATTTTAGCAAAACAGGGTCTGAAACCTTCCAAGAGCATTTTGAGGCATCAAACGACATTTTTTTGGGGGTAAAAAATTGTTGCTTTAACACAACACCTTTTCATGCTATTCTACACATAGAGACATTTCCAACGACACACGAGGCACGTCAATCAATGTCTGTATGCAAAATTTATGCCACTCAGAAGTTGACCTTCCTGTTTTCACACCTATAGTTCAGGAGGATGTCACATAAGCCCCCATTATTCACGGAAAAGGGGCTAGCCAAGTGTTTGTGATGTAAAATCCTCTAGTAGAGTCTATTTTGTAACTCTACTTAAGAGTTGATGTACTGAAACTTAACCACTATTAGGCTATCGAGTTGTGTTATAACCGAGCCACTAAGAGGAAGAGGCATTCCACCCTTTCGAGAGCATTTTGATCCATAGATGAGAAAATATAGCCAGGGGAGATAGGAGGTAGAGCACACAGAGAGGATATGTGCATTGTAGCGGCCCACGGGTCACATGCATTACTTCTTTCTAATTGCAATCATATTTCCAGACAGAGAAAGAAAGCAGAGCGACCTCACCTTCAAGTTGGGTTTTCTCTCGAAAGGGTTTCCCAGAGAGCATATCTTGTGTCTTGTTTGTGTGTTATTATTTTTTTGTTCTCTACTTTTAAGCATAATTTCCATTCGCATGTATGCACTAATTACAATAAAATCTATAGATATAGAAATTAAATAAAATTGTAATAATGTAGAATCTTAGATTTTTAATATAGTATTATCAGATATGTTGTGACGAATTGTTAAGTAGAATATCCATGGAAGTTTACATATTACCCAGTGCCAAATAATCTCGTCGTTTTGATTCCAATGACGCTTGAATCGCCTCAATCCAACACGTGTGTGAAAGTTATCACATTCTGAAGTTTTTGGAAAACAACTAAAAAGTCAACTTGCAGGGTTGACTGGATAGACCGTACAACGATGTGGCATTGAGCGTTGACATTAATAGGGTGAATGTGCAATATGGAGCCAATCGGGGTGTGACACGTGGTTAAAATAACAAAAAGAAATGTTAAAATTAACATCTAGAAATTCCAATTTAATTTGTCCTTAAATTAAATTTTGAATTAAATTGAAATTATATTCTCATAGCAATGTGTAATAGTTAATTATGTTAAATTGACTTAATTGACTTAGGAAATTCAAGTTGGAAGTCTATCTAGAGTCATGTAGAGTGATCCCTAAATTTTAGGGGCCCAGGTTGAGTTCTTTTGATTTGTAATTAGATAGCTCAGTCTAACTGAATTATAGTCAGTTAAACTAGTTCTAATTATTGGAGGAACTAGTAGAGGTCTAGTAGTGGAGTAGTGCACTAGTGCATCACCAGTACCACACCAATTAGCTAAAGATTCATTCACAAATAATTCATGCATGTTAGTTCAGAGGAAGACCCAGTTGCGATTAGAGTTCAAGGACAGTGTACTATCAATGGTATAATTTTCCAAGTTGTATAGATGGTGCATGTAATCAGTTGAGGGCATATGATGCATTACACAGTTATGAATGAGGAACTTCCCAATTAAAGATGGGCTAATTCTCTTAGGAATTGGGCAAGGAAGTGGGGGTTTGGAAGGCTAGTAAATTGGCTAAGTCTTGGCTAGAGTTAGCCTAGGAAGAAGAGAGTTAGATTGTACTAGTGCAGGAATTGTTCAGGATGAACAAGCATTGTATTTTCTTCTCAGGTCTTCTAGTTAATGCAATATAGATAGTCAGGGTTTTTTGCAGTTGCTTTCCCCAGAAAAATGTTGTGTTATGTGCGATTGAAATTCTTCCTTTTGTGCTTATTGTTTTCATCGATCAATTTTGGTTTTCACTGAAGAGTAGAGTAGATTCTTGTCTTGTTTGATCATATCACATAAGTTTTTGAATCTACAGTAAAGATCTACATGGTATTAGAGATGAAGATATTATAGAAGAGGAGAATTCGAAGTTGTCCTTGCAGATTTATGGAGCTCTAATTCAGGGCAGATCTAGAAGACCCTATATGAAGGCTTCTTAATGGAGCTAGAAGGTTGCTAGTGGGCAGATCATTGAGCCAATGTTTAGTGACACAAAAGGAGTTGTGATCGTTGATATTGGCAGATTGAGGAGCAAGAATTTTTTGGGCAGCGCGTTTGTAGAGCAAATTTGAAAATGTTTATGCAAAATTTTCAAAAACAAAATAGCAGATTTGAATTCCTTGTAAAAAAACCCAAATTCAAAAAACAAATCTGTCGAATTAGAGTTCGAATGAGGGAGATATCGCGAATATAAAATTAGCTCTTTTTTCAGAAAATTTTGTGACGGCGGGACATATGAAACAGATCAGTGTGTGAGTCAATAACCTGTATGCACCTGAGGTACAAGATGCATGCAAAGCCTTGAGGAGAAAGGCAAAGGTTAGAGACTTGGTGGTTGAGAGGGAGAGTGAATTATCTCTCAACATGCAGCCCCAGACAAAGCCTCAAAAGCAACCTCAAAAAGTTGTGGAGAAACCAAAATTAGATAAACAAAGAGGAGACCAAGTGGAGACATCCACTCAAGTAGAGACCTCTAGTAGGGGGAAATTTTGAGCCAAGTGGGAAGAGGGAGAACATGTAGCCATACCTCTAGGTGAGAGGTGGGGTGATGTGAAGTAATAGTCCCAAGAGTACAAAAATTTGTGTAAGGTCCATTGAGAGGTTTTGTCTCATGTATCATTACCTTGCTGTGGGAGCCCAGAATACACCATAAAGGGATGGACCAGTGGTGGTCGATGTAGTCAAATATCAGAGTGATAGAGGCATAGGCTAGTAGCATTAAGGTACTGGAGAGTGTAGAGAAAATTTGACAATAGTGCAGATGGCATAGAGGCAGAGTCAGTAGAAGCGCAAAGTTTTCAGTTGCCATAGGTAGGGCTAGTAGCAATCAAAGACTATGGTGATAGATGCATCATATTGATTCAAGTTAGATTTTTTTTTTTAGAATCTGCAGTAGCAATAACACTAGAGAGAAGTGTTGCATACAGGACATTCCAAAGGTACTAGATCAGGATAGAGTTGAATTCCTTTCTTGTTGAGAGGGAGTGTTGAAAATAACAAGAAGAAATGTTAAAAATAACATCTAGAAATTCCAATTTAATTTGTCCTTGATTTAAATTGTGAATTAAATCGAAATTCTATTCTCATAGCAACTTGTAATAGCTAATTAAGTTAAATTGACTTAATTGACTTAGGAAATTCGAGTTGGAAGTCTATCTAGAGTCATGTAGAGTGATCCCTAAATTTTAGGGGTCTATGTTGAGTTCTTTTGAGTTGTAATTAGATAACTTAGTCTAACTAAGTTATAGTCAGTTAAACTAGTTCTAATAGTTGGAGGAGCTACTAGAGGTCTAGTAGTGGAGTAGTGCACCAGTGCATCACCAATACCACATCAATTAATTGAAGATTCACTCACAAATAATTCAAGCATATAAATTTAGAGGAAGACCCAGTTGAGATTAGAGTTCAAGGACAGTGTATTATCAATTGTATAATTTTTCGAGTTGTATAAATGGTGCATGTAATCAGTTGAGGGCCTATGATGGGTTGCACAAATATGGATGAGGAATTTCCCAATTAAATATGGGATAATTCTCTCAGGAATTGGGCAAGGAAGTAGGGGCTTGGAAGGATAGTAAATTGCCTAAGTGTTGGCCAGAGTCAACCTAGGAAGCAGAGGGTTAGATTGTACTAGTGCAAGAATTGTTCAGGACTAACAAGAATTGTATTTTCTTCTCAGATCTTCTAGTTAATGAAATATAGATAGTCGGGGTTTTTAGTATTTGCTTTCCCCAGAGAAATATTGTGATATGTACGATTGAAATTATTCCTTTTCTTCTTCTTGTTTTCATCGATCAATTTTGGTTTTCACTTAAGAGTAGAGTAGATTGTCGTCTTGTGTTTTAGCATATCACATAAGCTATTGAATCTATAGTAAAACTCTACAACATTGCATGGTCGTACATAGCAAATTGGTGTGATTTGATTGGTTGATGGTGATTTGGTTTGGGCCAATCACAGAGTGACACGTGGCCCAATCACAGGGTGCCATGTGGCACTCTGGATGAGGCCAAAAGTTTTTAGTTTCGACCAATTAGGAATCCATTGGATTTGGCCGTGAGACCTATGGGACATGTCTCCTCCACCTTACCATTAGACCAACCATGTTTGTCATTAATAGTGGTGGCGAAAATTATATTTAAATTGCAGTGTTCCTATGTTGGCGGTAGGGGGTGGGGTACATGGATCTAACCCCGAGTCACATGGTACACCTGACATGACCGAGTGCAAAGTGGAGAGGGGCGGAGCAAAAGACCTAGCCTCAGGTTTTATTGGAGTCCAAGAGGGGGAGGAGGGCGTCAAATGAGGGCTAGTGTCTAGCACCTAGCCCATGGCCACATGTCCCTTCATATGACCAGGAGCATGGAGTCCGTGGGTGCATGCCCTCTGGGCCGCACCCCTGGCCACATTAAGCGCCACATGATCGAGTGGAGGGTGGAGGAATAGGGTGTGGGGGGGAACCAATGGTCTGACATTTTGCACCATTTACGGTGGAATCAACGTTGAACACGTGCCAATTTGTTGCCTAGTGGATCTGCTAAAGGGGGAATTCGTTTCCATTTTATCCAGTTTTGCGAATTTGTGGAGCAGTTAGTAAGAAAATGAAGAAGGAGGCCTAACTTTGCCGTCTTTTACCTTTTTTAGCCCAAGAAGAGCCTACACATGGGTTTTTGGGTGTTCTAGACATAATGTCAACATTATTTTTGTGATTTGAGCATTGTATGTTGATGTAATTGAAATTTTGAGCATATAATTTAAAGGGCCAACATTAGAAGCTAGACCCAAAGATGTAGCCCAGGAGGGGTGAAATCCATCATCAAATTGTTGTTTTGTAATGCTGCATGTTATCTATTTTTCCCTGTTTAAATTTGCAAAACTTAACTAAGTTTAATAAGTTTATGTGTTTTTGAAATTTTGATCCATTGCCCATAAGACATAAACTAGCTTGCAATCTTTTTTAGGAAACCTCCAATTTTTTATTTCTCAGCAACTTCATTCCGTTAATATTTCTGCATTTTATAGGTGATATTTGACTCCTCCCACTAAGAAGAAATGAATAAAGCTAAGGCAAAGAAGAAGGAACTTGTCCATCAATCTACCGACCCATTCAGGGAAACAATAGATGAAAAACTACGAGGTGTAGGGTTGTTCTTAGACACAGTTTATCCCAGGGATTTAGGGCACTCCTTATGGGAAGTTATTTACAAATATTTTGAAGATGAAGGCCCTAAGGTGACAGTGAAAACAATTGTGGTCGATGATGAAACCTCAACTTCAGAGGTAACTCCATAGGACACAACAAACCCTTTTTTGCATATAATTGGGGTGAGGCTTCGAATTCTGCCATATACAAATATGGTCACATGGGTCGCTGAAACCATGAAAATTACATGAAGAAAGTTCCACACACAAAAAGGCACCAAAATTGGTTTATTCACATCGAAATCTTTTAAGGAAATGTATCACATATTAGACCTACAATAGATTTACAACAAAGAGTATGTGGGGGACTTTATAAAGAAGCACAGGGACCCAACTGATTCTATAAAGGAATAGAGGACCGATCCAAACAAACACAATAAAGAGGAGGATGGTAATTACTTTATAGACTCACTCGCCTCTCCTTTTAGTCAAGTTGTTTCCATGCTTTGCAGATTGCATGCCTACCCAAATGTCTTTGAATTTCCTAATGATTAGGTTGCTTAAATTGATGGGGATTTTGAGGGTTACATTTTTATTGGGCTACTATACTTTCCAACAACTTGGACAAACATATTTTAGCTTTCTATTCTTCCCACAGTGTATCTGAGAATAAAATCCCTCCATTTTACATGTCAACCTACATCATGGATTATCTCTATTATTCTCTTGATTTCCTAGCCATGGGATGGAAGTGGACCCTTTATGACCTATTACCAATTCATATTCACCATAGTGTACTTTTGGAAACCAATTATTTCGTCCATTTCTATCAGATTTTTCACAGAGTCATTATCCCTATTTATGAAATTATATTTGAAACCAAACCCCCTAGAATGTCCCTGAAAGCTATGGAAAACCTTAAGAAAATTGGGAATTGGTATGGTGAAGAGTCATTCACATACATTAGAGTCTTGGGAAGCTATGGAGACCCCCATCTCTTGCCACTTTATATTCTAGACAAGTTGTTATGCAGGGAAGTAACATATCAAATAGTTGGTCATGGGATTACTAAGGCTTTAAATGATTCTAACAAGAAGGTTTGGCCTCAATTCCCTCTACCTTTTGGAATTTTCTCCTTAGCCAATTATGGACACGCTGAAAAAGAGTTGCAACCTACTGAGGAATTGAAATTGGCTACCATCCCATATGACCCTGATAGAGTAGCAAAATAGGTTTCCTTACTCTTCGACATTACAAAATATGTACATGAGCAACACAAATTTGATGATTTATTTCTTGTAGCCTCCTATTATAGTATAGTCTTGAGTCAAGTAGATGAGACACTATCAGTAAAAGAAAGAGAACATGTTTTTTCTTTTAGAAATTCAAGGTTGTCTCATCTTCCATTTGATTTATTACAACCTCCCCTACGAAAACAAATCTCTAAAGAATACTATAGTTTCTACTCAATAGGAGACTTCCTCTCAAACATCCATTCTACCTCAGCAACAATAAACAAAAAACAATTCTTAAAATCTTGGAGGATAAAATCATACAATAGATCCAAGGATGGAACATGTTTGGGATCAATTTAATTAGGCCCTAAAGCAGTCCAAGCAAGGTGAACAAGGGAAGGAGATCATAGAGGGAGAAATTGTTTTTCAACAACAAACTCCATTAAGTAATTCCTCTTCTCAGCAATACACCATCCTAAAGAAATCTACAGTTGAGAAGACACCATCAGTTACCTAGCCTAAGATAGAGATCATTCCTGTCAATCCTACGCAAGGTACTCATCTATCATATCGATGTTGGCACTAACAGCACAGATGGGCTGGAAGATCCATCAGATGGATGTGAATACTACATTCCTCAATGACAAGATTGAGGAAGAGGTGCACATAGAGTAGCCAGAAGGTTTTGAGACCTTTGATAATGAGTCGCATGTGTGCTGACTCAAGAGAGCTTTGTACGGGCTGAAGCAAGCACCTCGTGCTTGGTACACCAGGATCGAAAACTACTTCACCGGGTTGGGCTTCACAAAGAGTGAAGCAGATGCGAACTTATACCACATCATGGTGAAAGGTAAGCAATTGATCATTGTACTTTATGTTGACAATCTCATATTGATAGGTGATGATCAGTTGATCATGTCTTGCAAGGAGGACCTTGCAAGGGAATTCAAGATGAAAGACATGGGTCTCATGCATTACTTCCTTGGCATGGAAGTATGGCAGAAGGATGGGGAGTTGTTTGTGTCTTAGTGCAAGTATGCCAATGAGATACTCAGGAGATTCCACATGGATAAGTGCAAGCCCATGCAGACTCCTCTAGCAAGTAACTGAAGGAAGGAGGATGCTACTTCAAGAGAAGTAGTAGAAGCTACTATGTACAGGCAGCTTGTGGGTTCACTGATGTACTTAGTGAACACATGACCAAATTTGTGCTATGCAGTGAACCAGTTGAGTCAAGCTATGGTTCAACCTACCAAGATGTTTTGGAATGCAGCAAAGCATGTATTGAGATTCCTCAGAGGCACATCTCAGTATCGATTATGGTACAGATGGACAAAGGGAGTGAAGCTACAAGGCTTCACTGATGCAGATTGGGCAGGGATTCCATCAGATTTGAAGAGCACATCAGGTGGAATTTTCAACCTTGGGTCGACGACAGTTTCTTTGTATAGCAGGAAACAGAGGTAAGTTGCACTTAGCACGGCAGAGGCCGAATACATGGCTACAAGTTAGGCATCATGTGAGGCCACCTCGATGCGGAAAATTTTAGTTGGTTTGTTTGATGAGAGGATGGATCCAACTATGATCTACTGTGATAATCAGAGTTGTATCAAACTCTTTGAGAATCCAGTATTTCATGACAGGTCCAAGCACATCGACATTCGATATCATCATCTCGGAGACTGTGTGGCGAGGAGGATCATGTTGTTTAAGTATATTTTGACAGAGTTGCAAGATGCTGACATTTTGACTAAGGCATTGTCAAATTGTAAATTCGAGTTCCATAGAGACAGGATCAGGGTGGCAGATAATCCCTTTCTTGTTGAGAGGGAGTGTTGAAATGTGGCAAAAGGAATATTCCAATTATAATTTGTCTTTGAATTAAAATTCGAATCTAGTCTCACAAGATCCTTGAAAAGTAATTAATTAATTCATCTTGGATTAATTAGTTGGATAAATTCAAGCTAGAATTCTTTGTGAAGTCATGTAATAGCTATCCCTTAAATTAAGGATATTATCCCTTAATTAAGGATATAATATCCTTATAATTGAGTTGCAATTAGTTAGCTCAGTTAACTGAGTTATTTCTAGTTAAATTAGTTCCAAATAGTTTGAGGAACTAATTGTGAGTTCAATCAGTTAATACATGCATGCATCAAACTAGTGTACTCCAGATAACTGAAGATTCTCTCATAAATAACTCATGCATGTCTATTCAGAGAAAGACCAAGTTGAGATTAAATACATGGACATTGTACTATCAGTTGCAAGAATTTTCCTATAAGGAAAACTCTTGCATGCAGAAGGAATTCATTCCTTGAGATTCGAGTAGTTTTACATAGTGTAAGATCAGTGTGACTGATTAATGTTACACATGGTAATAGTAGGATCACCCACGAAAAACCGCGCTAGGAAATAGGAGCCTAGAGGGCAGTGTGGAGGACTTAATGAGAAGTCTATTTTGCCTGTGAGCATCTATGAGGATTGTACTGAGAGTTGGATAGCTATGAGAGCTAAAGCTGTGTGTAATCCTGAGATATTTCCACTTGTATGATAATACAGATAGTGGGGTTTTTAGCTGAGGCTTTCCCCTGATTATTCTTTTGTGTTTCATGTGCATTGATTCTGCTTCTGGTTATATGTGTTCTGCTTGATCTTGCTTAAATCTATTAAGCTTCTGCAAGTTTGACTGTAAAAGTATATTAAAGTATTTTTCTTTAGTTATATTGCATTATCAGGTTAATCTACAGTGAGAATTTCTACAAAACCTTATGAGAAAATTGATCTTTCCAAGGAAGGTTTGAATCTCTTTCTTCTTCCTTAGCAAAGATAGGGTTTGAATAGCTGAAACTATCTTTGGGTCAATTATAACTCTCTCCTTGGAGATAATATTCCCTAGTAATTTCCCTTCATTCACAACAAACAAATATTTCTTTGGATTGATGGATATGCCAAATTTCCTTCACTTGTCAAAAACCTTGCTCAAGTGTTTTAAATGACTTTCATCAGAATCAGAGAAAATAGTTAAATCATATAAATAAATGACAGTAAATTTAGATGTTTTACCTACAAATGTGAGGTCCATGCCTCTTTGGAAAGTGGCTCCAACATTGGTTAACCCTAATGGAATTCTGGCATACATAAATGTAATCCAAGGAGTGGTGAAAGTAATTCTGTCTTGGTCAGCTTCACTTACCATAATCTAGTTATAACCAGAAAATCCATCTAGCATAGAGATCCTATTGGAATCTGAAACTTTTTGAAGTAGATGGTACATTTTGGGCAATGGATAGTTATCCTTTAAAGATGATTTGTTCAGATTTCAAAAATATACGCATAGCATAATCTCACCATTCTTCTTCCTAACAAGAACTAGGTTGGCTACCCAATTAGAGTACCTTAAAGGCACTATGATATGAGCATCAAGCAGCTTTTTAAGTTCTTCCTCAATTCTTGGCAGTAGTATGGAATTGATTCTTCTTAGCTTTTGTTGAAAGGGTTTTGCTTCTGGTTTCAAAGGAATCTTATGCTCATTCAAAGATGTGTCATAAGTTTTTAATTCATTATAAGACTAGGAAAAACACGTCTTTGTAGTTTTTAAGAAGATTCAAGTATTTGGTTTTTACATATGAAGGTAAGGTTGATGATAATTTAACATTTCTCACATCATCCAAAGTCCCAATATTACATTCTTCGATTTCTTCTTCAGGTGAGTGAAATAAGGGATTTTTTGAGACATCATTATTATCAAATAATTTTTCCAATGGGATTAATCCTTTAGTGATAAAATAATTAGATAACTGGATGATATCATGATCAAGAATTTTAGGGTTGAATGAAGTTTCTGGATTTTGTTGATTTAATTCTGGAATATCGTTTTGATCTCCTTCAATTTGCATATTTGAGAATTCATCAATAACTTGAAGGAAATATTTCAACCATTCATCATCTTCGAAAATATGCCAGTGTTTAAGGTTATCAGGAATTGATGTCCGATACTTGACTTGGATTTGGTATTCTAATGATACTGGCTCAGGGATTTTGAAGGAACTTGCTGAGACAGCTAGTGAATCAGCATGCATGTTTTCATCTCTGGGAATAACAGTTATGTTAAAACCCTTGGAAGAAATTTTCAATTGTGTCCCAAGCTTCATTTCTACATGACCTAAACCTTGGGGGTTTAGTCTGACATAGATTTCTAACCTGGTTTACTATAAGCTTAGAATCAGAAAATACACTCAAGTTTTGAACCTTTAAACTTCTAGCTAACTCAAGACCAATGAGAAAAGCCTCATACTCAACCACATTATTAGTGACTTCAAATTCAAGTTTACACGACTGAGTTATGTTTTCTTTACTTGGTGATATTAGAAGAATTCTTGCTCCTTCTCCTTCCTTTGAGCAAGAGGCATCAAAATAAAGCTTCCAGATATCTGATTCTACAACTTTCGGCTGGGAAATAGTATTTTCAATGGCAAGTTGAGTGTTTGATGCATTTTGTGGAGACAAGTGAAAGCAACCAAAATCTTGATCTACTACATAGATAGGGTGGTTCTTTGCTTGATCATACCTACAAACAATATGAAGGAAATAGACTTCCCTATATAACCTTAAATGCTCACCTCCATAGACTAGGATAGTAGAAAAATACATGTCCATCTGAAGTGATCCTCCAAGTTTAGCACAACATGGTCTATATATAAGCATGCCAAACTTGGTAGGAATATCAGTGACAACTATGTCTAGAACTATACTTTTGATAGGTATTTGAGCTAAGGTCACAACTAGGTCTTTAATCAATCCTAGGCATGGTACTTTCTTTGAGTCAAAGGTGTAAATGTCGTGATAGGAACGAGTGACTTGTAACTAAAGCTGGTCCATTATTACCTTCAACATAAGGTTATGAGAGGCTCTAGAATCTAGCATGCAGTTATACAACAGAAAATCATGAGCTTTTAATGTTACATAAAATGGTGGAACAATTTCATCGATCATATCAGAACTAGGGCCAAACACTATCGAGGGCTTTTCATCTTGCAGACTAATAACATCTCCCTCAGCATATACACTAGGGGACTGTATCCGTTTAGACACTTGATTTTTGTAACTAGGATTTTTGGAAAGTTTGGCTAAAAGTATAGGAATCTTGACCCTTTCCAATTCCTTTTCAATATTAAAAGTGGTCAAAAGAGTCTTGTCAAATAGGAGGGTTTCAATGGATGACTCTGTAGTCTGAGGTGATGGATTTTGTGTTTGAATATTTTTCATTGCAGGTTCAATTATGGTGGTATATTTTAGAGGTCTACTAGGACCTGATCTTGGTCTTAGATTATATCTTTTATTCAATTCTGTAATTAAAAATTCAGAGAATGCTTGGTATCAAGAAATTTGAGTATCTCCTACTTCTAGTTCAAAAGACTGAGATTGAGATGAAGGGAATATGGCCATTTGTACTGCCAAAGAATCAATGTTATTGATATCTTCATTAATTAAAGGGTTTGTATCTTGTGACCTTTGATCATCAATAAGCAAAGGAAGCTGAATGTTTTGATCAAAACCTAGTCTCTAAAGAATTTGCATTTGAGGAGCTCTTCTAAATTGCGTTTGAGCTTGAGGTCTAACAGCAGTTTATTGAGTAGTTCTAGGCCGTGTTTAAATTTTTGAAATCCTGTTAGAAAGGTTCCTGAGCAAATATGTAATTTCATCAATTTTCTGATCTTCAAGTTTAGTTTAGAGGAGGATGAATCATCAATCTTAGCTTTTAGTTTTCTTTCTTCTTTTTTTGCTTTAGCCTTAAGTTTACTAGAAGTTGACCTATTGGCTTCTACCTCTATAACATTTGCCTGCATGTCTTCTAATGTATTAGAAACTCTTTCCCTTAGCATAACCATGAAGTCATCATCAAATGCTTTGGAAAATCTGGCCTTTGCAGCTGCTACTGGTGGTTTACAATCGACAGGTATTTTATGATAGAGTCTATTAAATCTTTTAATGAATTCAGCCACTGGTTCTCTTGGGTTTCTCTTTAATTACTCAAATTCAGTAAGGAAGTAAACATGATCTTTATTTACCCACCATTGATTTTTAAATATTGTTATGAGATCATTCCAATTTCTAATAGAGTCAGCTCTGAGTTGCCTAAACCAGATCCTAACATTTCCTTCTAGAGATTGTACAAATAATCTCATATAAACATTTTCTTCTTCTATGTTCATATTGTCAGCAAAATCTAAGAAGGATGACACATGATCCTCTACTGAGGGACCTGTTTCTCCATTGAATCTTGGCAGATGTTTTAGATAACCATTAGGAAAATTTCCCAAGTTTGTAAGAATAACTAGAGCAACATACCTAACTTGCACAATGGGTCGAAAATCCATAACAGCAGGAGGAGTGTGGGGTGTCTGAGTGGTTATATATGAGGAAGAGGAAGATGATGAAGATGAAGGAGATGAAGATGAGTCAGTAGGTGTATTAATATGTGTAGCTGAGGGAGGAGACCTCTTTAAGAGTTTGAAAGGGGTTTTGATAACCAATTTATGAACTTCTGGTGGGAAGTCTTTCGTATTTTCAAACAAAGGATTTGAATAGATAGAAAATGTATGTTCAAGATTAGTTGAGGATGATGGAATAGAATAAGTAGTTAGAGTAATGAAATCTTGAGGTTTGAATTAAGGTAAATGTAAACCCAATTCTTCCTCAGATGAAGGTGATTTGATAGGAATGGATGGAACTTGATATGTTTCAATTGACTGTACCAAAAAGGATGATGGAAGGTCTACTCCTCTGGGAATAAGATCAGAAACCATAGGAGGTAGTTCAGTCCAATTAGGATGGGTGGGTATAAATGAAAAGGGATCTACATATGGAATGTCTTGAGGGTGTAAAGCTAAAGAAGAAGAAGGTGTTCTACATCTTCTCCTTGAAGAGGCTCCCTTAATGAGTCTTTCTGGGTCTGGTAGAGGGATAACAATCTTAGAATTAGAACATGGTCTTCTATGCTTATAGGGAGCCAACTTGGACCACTAGAATCACCAAGTGAAAGATTTTTACCTATAACCTTATCCTTTATTCACCTTAAAGGAAAGGGAAAATTGTTGCCCCAGGGGAAATTTAACTTTCAATTCTTCACTCCTCGGCAACAGTGCCAGTTTGATGTTGTCCTTTGAGGTAAACTAAGGTCAATTGGCTATGCCAAAGCATCTAAAATATTTTGTTTGATTTTAATGGTTGGATGACTAGTGAACTGCTTTTAAACAGGTTCTTTGAACTTAGATATATTTTTAATAAAACAAAAGGTTGCTCTTTAAATACATATGGTTATTTTGATTTAAAGTGGGATGGATGAGTAAAATATGAAGAAGTATAAATGATTTAATATTCAAACAAAGTATTTGACCATTTATAAGCAGAAATTAAGAAAACTGTGTTTTCTTAATCAACAAAATATAATAAAGTCCTTATAGAAATCTAGTGCAATTTAAATTCAAAGAGGAATTCACAATAACAGATAGTCTTGTAAATTAATCTCTTAATTAAACTACAACTTAACAGAGGATTCAAAATGAATGTGAGATTCAATTAAATTTTCAATCAGATGACTATAAAAGAAATAAATTATATGAGGAATACATAATGAAAAACAAAATGAAAAGAACTCACTGAGAGACAAGCCATATGAAGTAAATCTAGAATCTTTTATTATATCAAAAATGCTCCAGCTTAGTACAAATCTATTTGCTAACTAGTTCAAGGGTGCAACCCTAAATACTTAGACAAAATGAAGTATTTAAACAAAAATAATTTTTTTTACAATAAATGCCTGAGTGACAAGGCATGCTATTATTACTTAAAACTAACAAAAAGGGAAGCAATTCGATCAAAAAGAATGAATATGCACATTTGGCTCTGTTATGAAGGAAAGTTGTTGCTGAGTGGCCAACACCCGTGTGTTGCACTGGCAAAGTTGACCTATCCTCTAATCCTGAAATTCGCATAGCTTTTCTCATGGTTCTTCATCTATAATTGTTATCTTGGTTACCCTACGGTAGATTTCATCTACCTCAATATACTTGGAAACGGTGGGTTTTATAGTAAAAGTATGTTTTATCTCATTCTAAATAAAACATATGTTGTTGTTGGCTTCGTAACATTCCCTTCCTGTCATGGAACCTTTGATGTTGGAGGACTTGGCTGTGTCCCTGGCAATGTCCTGAAGCTTCTTCAAGTAGTCCTCCCTGGTCATTAATTTATCATTGATGACAAACAATGAAGGCAGACCCTTCTTTTTCAATGCATCAATCTTTGTGAAAAACCTGTTGACTACAACTTCAAGAGTGTGACACTTCTCTATCAACTGCACTACTAAGTTCTTTTTGGTCTGAACTTTCTTCACCTCCAGAATGGTTTTAGTCCTGTCATCCACTCCTAAATCATCCAGTTCATACATGTTTTTAGAATTAAGAAAATTTCTAATGTTGTTGGTTGTAGCAGGCATCTCTCCCGGTTGAGCATTTATATTGGCAATTGTCTGATTTGCCTTTTCCATCAACTCTTCCTGCTCACAAATAATCTGGATACATGGCTAGATTTCATCAATATCCTCTATGATGTTGTTCCCAATAATTTCCTTGACATTACCAAGAGTGTATCCAATGGAAGATTCGGTTGCTGACTTCTTCCATGCTTCTATTTGATTCTAAGCTCTCTAAAGCTCTACTGCATGAAAAATGTCATATTTCTTTTTGATGATCCTATAGTAGTTTTAATTGATCATGCAATTCCTTAATCTCTTAAGTCTGCAGGGACATATTTTAGACTGCATTAGCCAACTGGTCTACAACATCTCCTATACTGGTCATAGCAGATATGACAATCGAAATGACTCTGATAGGAAGAGCTTCTAAAGGAGCAGTCTGTTTAGCGGCCTTCTCTTTTTCCTTGATCAATTTCTCCATCTCTGTCTCCATCTGCTTAAGCTGTGCAATCTGCTCCATGGTGAGTTTCATCATATCTGCATTTTGAGTCTCTGTTTCTGCAATATCCTTAGCTAGAGGATCTTAAGTAGTTGGCAATTTTAATTGCTTCCTCAATGTTGCTATATCCAAATTCTTCTTTTTGATCAGCTCCTCTGCAACATTGATGTTTGTAGGATCATAACCTAGTTTTCTTCCCAAATCTTCCAAGGTTTTAATCTTGGTATCTTTGGCAAGAGCAGAAACTTTCATCATCTTTAGTTGTGACTGGACATTTGCTAGTGTGACCTATAATTTGGACAAAGTCTTGTAGTGTTAGTGACAGTAGAGAAAATCATTTCCCTAGTTTTCTTATGCATCTCCATTTGGTCAATGGGATGTATAGCCTTGACATCAAACTCAAAATATGTCCTTTTGTAGTCTGATGTTCCCTTGGGCTTAGGAACTTGTGCTTGAATGGATGTCATCTGCATTTTCCCCTTCTCTAAGTCAAAGGTTGACAACAGCTTGCTTTGGGCACTAGAAGTCCGCTTCCAGAACTGGTTTGTAAGTGTTTATCTTGAGGGCTTCATTTATGACTTTTGTTTTCTTTTAGATATCCATTATGCTCTTCTCTACCTCACCTGAAGTAGATGTACCTTTCTACATTATTTGTTGCTTCTCTTGTGAAGCTGAAGAGGTAGTAGGAGACTGTGTACACTGATCACCCATTAATGAAGAAAGAGTTGTTTCACTAGTGGTGATGGTAGTTTTTTGCTCTAAATATTTGGTAAGGCTTAGTCTGGAACTAAGCTTAGCCTTCTTTCTGTACATAATTTTAAACTCCTCACTGAAAATATCAGTCCCTAAAAGGGACTCTTCCTCTTTACTCCTCTTAGTTGTCTTCTCCTGCATGGTAGGAGTTTTCACTATTGATGAGGAGACCTGTTGTTCTTCTGCCTCCTGTGACGTGTTCTCAACCCACTGTAATTGATTCTTGTACTTTTCTATTTCTGGCCTGGGTGTGTGAAAATAAGGATTAGACTTGGTTTCTACCCTTAATCTAGAAATTATCCCTAATGGATCATAAGACTAGGTAAAACTGAGATTGAGCTGCATTTTTTTCAAAATATTGTCTGCTTCTTCCCCTATCGCCTGTTGTTGCAAATGAAAGGGCCAACCTGTGTTTTTATCTTAAACTGGCAGTTTTTCTTGGTAGTGAAAAAGTGGATTTCATCCATGTTTATCATCTGCTTGATGTACTCCAAGGAAAAAATCCTCATTGGGAGGAATTTTGGCAGCTTGTAAGGTGTGAGCTCACATCCAAAAATCCTTATTTCTATATAATTTTCATACAAGTACTATTCCCGTGTCTGAACTTGTTTTAATAGCTGCAACACCCTTTTGATCTCTTCACTGATTCTTGGTTCAGTTTTGCTACTTAGGAGGCCTATGGCTGGGTGAACAAACATCTCAGTAAATTGTTTGTAAGTGTACTCTTTTTGCTCCATGACCAGAGTAGTCCAAAAAATGACTGACTGCTGGTTTCCCTTCTCATACAGCTTTTACAAAGACAAGTTCATGTTGTCCCCCTGAAAGTATAGAAACATGTATACTAAGACAGAGGCATATTTGAATACCTCCTCTGTTGGAAACTTAACCAGTTGTTGATGAATGGAATCTGCAAAAAAATGGTTGAAATTAAACACAATTGAGGGCTTGGCATTAGTAGAGAAGATGGATAAAATCCTATAATGGCCTCATCTACCCATTGATTATAGTAGTAGCCAAGGAGGTAGGAAATGACAGTGATAATCTACTTGTCTATCTCAAGGAATATGGAGGAGGGATAAGGTGGATTTTTCTTTGGTAATGCAACATCTTGTGTCAAAAATAGTTCAAGAGTTTGGGATCTCTTGGAAAAGTCAAGTTTATGGTATATTTGAATCAGTGCTTCATAAGAAAATGGAGTGGCATTCTCACAGTTGGGGGCTTGCATCATTTTATCAATGACCTGAGGGGTTATGGTATACAAAATTTCTCCAGTGGGGGTGACTATGGCCCTTTGGCTTGGCAAGTATGAAGCATGACATTTTCTAATGCAATCAGGGGTGTTGTGGGTACGAGGAAAGGTGTAATGAGGTAGGTTTGACTCCCAGAGCTGGATATCATATGCTTTATCAATGTATTTGTCTTTGAGCTAGCAATACATCTCGAAGAGGTCAAGCTCACAGAGTATCTTGTGAATTTTGTAGTCTCTATCAGCCATAGGTACATGGTGAAGATCTATAGGAGGATAGATTAGAGGATTGACAATTTCCTCAGGTCCTTTGTCCTTTGGAGGCATGTCATTGAAGGTTGAGAGCAGGAACAAAAATAGGTTGAAAGTAGACAATTCACGGACAGACAGGAGGTTCTAGGGACAAGAATAGAAGGAATAATCCAGAAATGATCAGACAGATAGTGTCGCTAGCAGTTGACAATGTTGGGATTAGGTGAGCAACCTGTAATCAAATCAATTATCAGTGATAAAACATGAATTCAGTAACATGTTCATAGAGAGGAAGGAGGTTTATATAGGAATTTTGGTTTTCCATTGGTGGCGTGGGTTCGTTGAATTAACGACTAAGAAAATTAAATGCTTAACGAGTTTATTATGGAGGGAACGAATATGATTTGATGGAGTTTAATGGACGGATGAGGTGGCATAAGAGGAATGGCAGAAGTGCAACAGTTAGGTAAGTGATGTCAGGAGTAGGGAATCAACTTTTCAGGGGGGGGGGGTGAGTGGTTTGTGGTTTTACTCATGGGGGGTCTGAAATGTTGTGGAGTTGCCACGTAAGGGTGGGCGCAGTTTTGTATACTACCTATTTCAGATGCCCCCCCCCCGGCGATAAATCTTAGATGGCGAGGGGGACCAAAATTGCATGTGGGCCATTGGATGTGGGAATACGGGCGGAGATGAATCGTGACATGCGAGGAATTAATCATAATGTGATGAGATTGCTTGGTGGGGTCAAGAATTGATGTAATATGGTGTTGGGAAATGCGCAAATATAAGAGGGGTATTAAACTTAGGGAAACGAGAATGAAGGGAATTATGAGCAGAGGGGTTATATGGGACTAAAAATTAGGATAGTATTAATACTTAGGGATAGGGATTTAGAACTTAGGAATAGTATTAATACCCAAAATTAATATAAAAACCTTAGAGTAAATCTTTACTCTTCTTTATTTTTCTTTTGCACATGAAAACACATTTGATGTTTGATTATGGCGCATTTAGACTAGCAGCCTATGCATTTTTATAAACATAAAATGAAGCCTTCCTTTTCTTTTGCTTCCCTGCATTTTATTTTCCTTTTGCCTCCTTTATCTAGGGTAGCTAACACCTAACATTTTATTGATATGGATGCCTATAAAACATCATTTTTTCCTGACATTTTATCTTTTCTTTCTCTTGCATCCATATCCTAACTTAACATTTTAATTTTTTTTTGACTAATACGCTAACTTATCAAAACTAAATAATGTTACAACAAGATGCATCATATTAAAGAATGACATCATGGTAGAAGTATTAAAGAACTAATGTAAAATGTTTGGGACAAAAATATATAGCTATAAAGGGTATAACTCTTGTAAACCTCATTGATAGATACTTATGGAGAAGGAAGAATTCATATAGGGCAAGGCTCATCATACATATGGATAATAGGATATGTTATCTTCATTGTAAGGTTCGTTGATCATGAAGAAAGAAAAGTGGAATCCATAGGATAATGGCATGATGACATAATAGGGAAGAAAGTCTATATATTAAGGCTCCTTCATTAAGAGGAAGTTGTCGCAGAAAGCCTGAGGAAAGATGAGGTATGTATGATCACAGGTGGTATGGTTACAAACGTCATGAATCAATGTTATATCTTAGGAAGCATGATCAGAGAAAGGATCTCCTCCGATGATGTAGGAATGCATCGATCACATATTTACTAGATGAAATCAACATAATATGTCCTCATATGAAAGATAAGGTAACTTACTACAATTGAGGAACTCGAATTGGAAGTTCCCGGGAATGAAATATGTGAAGAAAGAAAGGAAGAGATTGTGGAATGAGAAACAATGGTAAAGGCAGTCAACATGTGAGAGACCTAGCAGATTTGAATATGATATCTCCCATAAAGATATGAAGACTCTGATAAAAGTATGGAAAAGATAGAGACCCTTGACAACACATATCTTTAGGAGATATGTCAACATGTACGATGGATGCTGATACCTATAGGAATATGTCATGGTGAAAAACCTTCACAAAGGTAATTATGATTTAAGTGTTCATTACTTATTTATGAACTATAATTTGGATGGGCTAATGCAGGCCTACCAAAAGGAAGAATTATGATTATCTTCCAAGATAACTGTATAGAAGGATGCAAGATACTTCCAAAGAAAAAAGCATGATGAAGGTAGCATAACATGAAGCAATGACATATATAGAATGATAACTCACTTTCTAATGAGAGGGATGATGACATGACTAACTGATGAGCCCCAATTTTGGTACAATTCGTGCTCATTTTGGCCTACTTCACTTGCTCAAACCATTCATCTTTCTTTGCTTATGCATACATTTCTTAGTTATTTCGTGTTGTTTGTAGGAGGAAGGCTAGACACTTTACCCACGTGACTAATGCATTGTGATTCCAGGTTTGTGCATGGAAAGGGGAACAAAAGACAACGTAAAGGGAGTTAAGGAGACATAAGGTGGCACTGCTGATTTTGTGGAAGGATGTCCACAGTATTGGGACAGTCCTCGTGATTCCCACCGAGAACTACGAGCTCCTATCAATCTCCCCTCCGAGCCTCAGAAGTAGCCAGCTGTCCTACAGGAACAGCAGTCATCAACTGTTGACTGCCTCACAAACCGCAGTTAAACTCCAGTTGGACAGCCGAGCTCCTAGAATCAAGGCTGCTTGGCGGATCATCATTTTTTTGTATAAATATGGAGGCCTTAGCCTTAGATAGGTTGTTGAATCTCTCGGTTTATCATTATAATTTTGAATCAGTTCAGTTTCGTTCTTTTGCTGTAAGCCAATTTGGCATGACTTCGAATTATGAATAAAGAAGACAGTTTGTGATCTATTCCTGAGTTTTATTAGGAGACTATAGCTCTCAGGCTAGGGCCCAACCTGAGAGCCATAGATCCCCTCTGCTGTAGTGTTGTTTCTATTTCATTCCCAGCATTTGAAGTTTTCCTCTGTTCATGCAATTCGAATTTCAGTAGTTTGGTGATTTGATTTTCGTACGAGTAGGATAGATTTTTTCTTATGATGCAGTTGTTCCTATTTGCTTAGTGTAGCAGAGGATTAATATCATCAATTGGAGCTCCAGCAAAACGGTTGTCAAGGCTCACTGCCATCTCTTTTGAAGATTGGGGTGCAGTCCATAGCAGACCACCAAAAACACGCATTACTTTGTTTGATACAGTTATGGTTTGGATTTAGATGCTTCCTTGTCATTTACACTTATCACACATCTCTTCATCACAACCCCATACATATTTCTCTTTGCGTTTTGGATTACTGTTCAATGAAATCATGGCACACTTAATGTAGGTTGATGCATTTCCTGTTTGATAAACAGTTTTGATCATTTGTTTCATTCACACTCTTCTCCCTCTCGTTTCATTACCATCCTTTCCATTTTGATCCTGCATGCAACCACGTCTCCTTGACCTATACTGCGTTCTGTCCTCTCCTCAAAGTCTTCCAGTCCTCACGTAGCTTCATTCCTTGACCCTTCATTGACATCACTTCAACCTACTCCCTACACCCGTTTCCCATCTCATCCTTCTGCCTCTGTGCCATCACCAGCCTGATCCCTACGTCACACATCCCTTCCTACCATTCCATCACCCCTCCATCACTTCAATCCTTCACGGTAGATCATCCTGTAGCAGTTTAGAGACATCCTGTAGAAAACCCTGAGTATCCTGTAGGATCCCCTGCAGACATCCTGTAGGAGGTCATTCACACGGTTGCCGAGCTTTTGAACGTGGAAAACCTCTGTGGATGCATGCCAAGGGTCCATAGGGACCTCACCTAGCCTTCCCAACCTATCCCACGCTTTCCTTCCTTCTCCACCCCACCTGCACAACCAAACCCTAATAAGCATAAAATCGCAATCATTCCACCCACTTAATGAAAAAGTACAAAACCATGTCTTTTATGATGCAAGTAGTTTAGATCCATGCATTTTCACTTATTAAAGGTAGTAGCAGCATTGGTAGAAGTTTCATCCACATTCATTGCATTATAGAAGTTAGAATAGTTAAATTAGGGTTTCCTAGGTTTCCATGCTTTGATTTGCTTTCAGTTCATTTTTGTCAAGTAGCTTAGTCTCCTTTGAGCTAGCTTGTGTTCATCATTGATAAAGCTTCTTCTGTGAGCCTATAGAAGTTGGCTTGAGCCCTAGCGGACTTGTGCCAGCTGACCAAGTGACAGCTGGGACAAGAGCTAGTACTTGTGCATATAGCACCGTCGCTTCCAAGTTTGTACGAACAACCGGGTTGATAAAATGAGAGACAGGAAGCCTCAGGAGTTGTAGCATTATTGCTACAATACTGGAGCTCACCAGTATTGATAAAGGATCTAAGTATATAAGGAGGAGAAGATAAAAGGGCTAAGGAGACAAGGAATGAATATCTTATGAAGCATTAAATAAAAAGCAAATGTGAAAGTGTATGGGTTTCTAAGGAATACTTCTATCTTAAATGTATTTGATGTTGCAGGGGGTATTTTGTGATTAGATTTAAAATAATTTGAGCACCTTGAATTCAATGTTCGATAGGGTTCATGAAACATAAAATGACTTATTATTGATTGATCTGATATTGGTTGGGCTAGATCTAATTATGTACACTTTCCTTATTCTTTAAATGTCGTGATTTGGGTTTGTCTGAAGTCCGGAAGTGTAGCTAAGTTATAAGTAAGTATTTGCAGATCTGTACACTCGTTGGTTGTGGTGAAGGTGCGTATACATGCTTCTTCAGCTTTTCCATGTAGCGTATGCAAAAGAAAAGTTTGATGTTCGAGGATGACTAATCTATCAGATTAGTGTTGTTGTTTTACTGATGTCTGTCAATGAATTCTTCTTATATATGAATGTAAAATTGAATGTATAAGGAGTTTGGTATCTCATTGAATTATTGTATAAGTGAGAAGGGCGATCTCTGCTGCTACCTGTGTAAAACTTTGTAAATAGATAGTAGATGGTCAATATATTGCTGGTTGGTACAAACTTGACTTAGAAGTTTAACGTTTTAGTAGTTTTGAAGGTATGCGACGATTTGATTATAGGAAGGAACATATACATGCAAGTTGGGTTGAGTAAAGTAGCATGTACATTCTGATCCATGATTTTTGAGGTTGTAGTTGATTCTAAATGATGCTGCAGGTTTCTGGGTTTAGCGTAGTGTTCGACCGACAGTGATTTGATTGTTTAGATTAACTGATTGTTGGTTGATGCAATTTGAGTTTCAAAGTTTCTTGTTGAAATATGGTAACAAGAATATTCCAATTTAATTTGTCCTTGAATTAAATTGTGAATTAAAATCGAATTTAGTCTTAACAACTACTTGGAAATAATTAATTAAATTATTTTAAATTAATTAGTTGGAGAAATTTAAGTTAGAATTCTTTCTCAATTCGTGCAAGAGTTATCTATTAAATTAAGGAGATAATATTTAGTTATATTTGAGTTGTAATTAGATAACTCAGCTTACTGAGTTAAGTCCAGTTAAATTAGTTCCAAACTGTTTGAGGAACTAATAGTGAGTTAACAGCCAGTTGATGCATTAATGCGCTCAACTAGTGCTACTCTAGTTTACTAAAGATTCCCTCATCAGAAACTCATGCATGTCTATTCTCAGAAAGACCCAGATGAGATTAATGTTCAAGGACAATGTACTATTAGTTGCATGTGTTTTCTCATGGAGAAAACTCATGCATGCAGTCAAGGATTCATCCATGTGGATTGTGTAGTTTTGAAGGCTTAGTTTTCCACTTGGTAATAGGCTAATCATCCACAAGGAACAACACAAGGAAACGGGAGCTTGGAGGGTAGAGAGGAAGGTTGGAGAGAAGCCGAGATTTCCTGTGAGCATCTGTGAGGATTGTAGTGAGAGCTGGCTAGCTGTGACAGCTAAAGCTTTGTATAATTCCTATGTATTTCCACCATGTATGGTAATACAATAGTGCAGGGTTTTTAGTTGAGGCTTTTCCCAAAAGTATTTTAACGTGTATTGTGTCATTGATTCTTCTTCTTCTCATTATATTGTTCAGCTCAATCTTTAAGATTCCGCAAATTGATAGTAGAAGTAGGTTATAGTATTCTCGTTTGATTTATATTTCATTATTGGGTTAACCTATCACAAATTTTATACATGGTATCGGAGCTGTGAACAGTATAATGAGAAGACAATTCAAAGTTTCAAGTCCGGGGTTGCAGGTGAAAATCGAATTCATATCATACTTCAAGGTTGGCCAATGGTGTTCTATGGCTTGAGACTCGAGTATCCCATGTAAGGTAGCTCGAATTACATAGCATGGAAACATAGAATGGAAGTTGTATTAGAAGACAATGGCTTGAAGGAATTCATTGATCAAGAAATTGCAAAGCTAGCTTTAACTAATGCATAAGAGTTGGATGAGTGGAAAAGTGTGCGGCGAAGGCAAGATAGATCATCATTGAGGGAGTTCAAGACCATATTTTTTGGAGTCCCCATGGGAAGGATACTCCATTTTCAATGTGGAAGACATTGAAGGACCTCTACCAGAACAATAGCGACCAGAGGAAATTGGCGCTCAAGGATAAGCTTCAAAGAATCAAGATGGAGAAAGGCATTATTATTTCCACATATTTGAACAAACTCACCACCTGTAGAGATGAGCTTGGTAGTTTGGGAATAACTACTGTCGATGAGGATATGGTGAGCCTCGCTCTCCTTGGCCTTCCAAAGAATTGGAATAGCTACCGTGACTCTGTGAATGGAAGGGAGAAAGTGTCAGATTGGGAATGACTATGGTCAAATCTTATGTAGGAGGAGATGAGGAGGAGCACACGAGAAGGTTCTTCATCTAAGAATGATGATGAAGAAAATATAGCCTTAGCAAGTAAGGCAAGGGAAGGGAAGGGGAAGGCTTCGCATTTCAAATCAAATTCTTCTCATGGAGGGAAGAAGAGTGACATGTCTAAAGTAATATGCTTTAATTGTTACAAGATGGGACATTATGTGACTAATTTCCCATAGAATATGTCCAAAAAGGGATCCTTGGAACGATAATAAGGTGAGGCATTAGCCTCTTAGTTCGAAATGGACTTTACCCTCATCACATGCATGGTCTCATAGATGATGGGTTGTGTCTGGTATCTTGACAGCAGAGCCTCATTCCACATGAACAGTGATAAAAATTTATTCAGTGCCTCAGAGGAGAAAGAACTCAAGATGCGCATATATATGGGTGACGACAGAAGGTATAGTGTTTCAAGAGTGGGCACGATTTCTTTTTAGAGGGAGCATGGAGCTCCTCTCACCTTGACAAATGTGATGTATGTGCCCAGACTGAAGAAGAACTTGGTATCGATCACGATGTTGGAGGAGAAAGGCCACGATGTTGTCTTTAGTAAAGGAAAGGCATTCATAAGACACATAGCCATGGTTAAGACCAAGAGGAAAGGGATTCTGGTGAAGAATCTCTATAAACTAGAGGTATATGGTTATGCAACATTGAGTATGAAAGAAGAATTGGTGCAAAGCCAAGAGATTAGCATGTTATGGCACAAGAAATTCGGCCATTTGCATCATGGGGCTTTGAAGATAATGCAACATATATCTACAACGCTTCCCAATGGTAAACTTGAGAAAGTTGACACATGAAAAGGTTGTACCCTGGGAAAGTACACCAAGTCTTCCTTCATGATCGAGACAGAGGAGCAGAGGCTATCTTAGAGCGAGTTCATACTGATTTGTGTGGACCATTCTCGATGGCATCCACAATGAAGCAAAGATATTATGTGATTTTCATTGATGACTATTCTCATAAATGCCGGATTTATTTCATGCAGAAGAAGGACCAAACTTTCACAAAGTTTTGTGAGTTCAAAGCTTTGGTCAAGAAAGAGTCAGGGAAGAATATCAAGGCCTTGAGAAACGAAAATAGTGCAGAATATGTCTCTCAAGAGTTTAAGGACTTTTGTGCAATGGAATGAATTAAACGAGAGTTGATGACACCTCATAACCCATAGCAGAATGGGGTGGCGAAGAGGAAGAACATAACTATTGTAGGGGTAGCACATGCAATGTTGCATGACCAAGGCCTACCTCTTCACTTGGCGACTGAGGCATACAACACATCGATCTATTTGCAGAATAGAAGCCCGCATCGCATACTTGGGATGAAGACACAAGAGGAAGATTTCCCTGGCAAGAGATCAGATGTGGGTCACTTTAGGATCTTTCGCTCATCGGTATATTTCCATGTGATAAAGGATGCATGGAAGAAGCTTGAGCCAACATTAGAGTTGGGGATATTTGTGGGGTAGACTGGTACACCTCACAACTAGTGGGTGTACATGCCTACCAGTCAGAGGATAGTGGTTCATAGAGATCTCAAGTCTGATGAGGATAAGGCCATGTGAGTTTCCCTTGAGAGGGAGCTCCAACAACAAGCTCTGCAGGAACTGTTGGTTCCTAAGTAGGAGGAGCCTTAGACTGATGCAGAGCAACCGCATGCAGAGGTTCGAGGAGTGGAGACATCCACTCAAGCTCAGTCTTCGAGAGATGGATGGAAGCGTACAAGAGAAGCTGAGAGATTGTTGGAGGATGCGAGAGAGAATGTGGGAGTGATATTGTCTCAATGCAGATAGAGGAGGTCACGTGAGAGGTACACTAGATACATGGCCCATACTAAGGAATGTGTTGAGACTGAGCCATCTTCCTTTGAGGAAGCAATGCAAGACTTGATTTGGGTTGATGCTATGGTGGATGAGTATGACTCCATAGTTTGTAAAAGTGTTTGGGACATGTTTCCGAGACTCGAGAACAAGTAAATTGTGAGTTCCCACTAGCTTTACAAGGTAAAACAAGTTGTTGATGGTAGTGTGGAGAAGCATAAGGTAATATTTGTTTCCTGTGGCTTTTCATAGGTCAAGAGGATCATGTTGTTGCAGTATATTTTGACAAAGGAGAAAGATGCTGACATTTTGACAAAGGCATTGTCAAAGTGTAAATTCGAGTTCCATAGAGACAAGATCGGGGTGGAAGATAATCCCTTTCTTGTTGAGAGGGAGTGTTAAAATATGGCAACAAGAATATTCTAATTTAATTTGTCCTTGAATTAAATTGTGAATTAAAATCGAATTTAGTCTTAGCCGCTACTTGGAATAATTAATTTAGTTATTTTAAATTAATTAGTTAGAGAAATTCAAGCCAGAAGTCTTTCTGAAGTCATGGGAGAGTTGTCCCTTAAATTAAGGAGATAAGATTGAGTTATATTTGAGTTGTGATTAGTTAACTCAGTTTACTAAGTTAAGTCTAGTTGAATTAGTTCCAAAATGTTTGAGGAACTAATAGTGAGTTAACAATTAGTTAATGCATTAATGCACTCAACTAGTGCTACTCCAATTAACTGAAGATTCCCTCATCAAAAACTCATACATGTCTATTATGAGAATGATCTTGTTGAGATTAATGTTCATGGACAGTGTACTATTAGTTGCATGTGTTTTCTCATGGAGAAAACTCATGCATGGAGTCAAGGATTCATCCTTGAGGATTGCACACTTTTGAAGGCTTGGTTTTCCACTTGGTAATATGCTAATCATCCACAAGGAACAAACAAAGGAAATATGAGCTTGGAGGGCATAGAGGAAGGCTGGAGAGAAGCCAAGATTGCTTGTGAGCATCTGTGAGGATTGTACTGAGAGATGGATAGTTGTGAGAGCTAAAGCTTTGTATAATTCCTATGTACTTCCACCATGTATGATAATACAATAGTGTGGAGTTTTTAGCTAAGGCTTTCCGCAAAAGTATTTTCGTGTGTATTGTGTCATTGATTCTTCTTGTTCTGGTTATATTTTCACCTCGATCTTTAAGATTCTGCAAATTGATAGTAGAAGTAGGTTATAGTATTCTACTTTGATTTATATTTCATTATTGGGTTAACCTACCACATATTTTCTACATTTTTTATGGGTCTAGTATGAAAATTTGATGAAAGGAGGCCTTCATGTGTATTGTCATGTACTAGGAGCATCGAGTCTGAAATTTTATGAAACGTGGTTGCTAGTGGAAGAGAGAAGGTTGTAGCCTTCTATAGGTCGGGACCTACATACTAGTAATCAAATTGGCTAGTACAAGAGCTAGGGGGTTGCAGCTCCCTTCTAGTAGAAGCTGGAAAATGAGAGGAGGTTATAGCCTTCTGCAGTTGGGTGCCTGCATACTCGTATGAGTTTGTGCCAATAATAGACTGTAAACATATTTTCTTATTATTAAAAGAAGACAAAGACCATAGTAGTAGATGGTTTTCACCCACATTAGGTTTCCACCTTAAATGTTGGTGTTCATGTGTGTTGCTTATGTGTGATGGTTTATTCTGTTTACTACTCTATTTAATAAGTTATTGATGCAGTGGTTAAAGATCAACACATGATAAATTGTCTAAATCACAAGTTTTCTGGGTGTACGCTAGTTTCTCTAATCATAGTTGTGTGTACATGCTAGTTCAGTTTACAGAAGTAGCATATTATAAATCTGTTTGAGAAAAGAAAAATTATTGATCAGATAATATTGATTCACCCCCCCCTGAGTATTATTTCCAACACCCATGTTTGCATAATTTTGGGCCAGAGGCCATAAGAGAATTGAACCCCTCTATTTCCTCGTGAAGAGACGTGGTGGAATCCTGCACAGGCACATCTTGAGAAGGCATAGATATGCCCCCATCAAAGGCTTAGAGGATCATGCATGAGAAAACTTCAATCCCTACCAATCGAAACCGGGGGAGCAAGGAAGCAAGTGGGAGGCACTTGAAGAGTAAGGAGAGCAAGTCCGTGACCACCAAGATGACACAAGAGGCACAAAGGGATAGGGGCACCAAGTCAAGTAGTATGACCATAACTTGCTCTAGCAGACACAAGAAACTCCGAGCGAGACAAAAGATAGCGAGCCAAATGGGCTCAACCCTAGCAGACGTGGTCAGACAGTGAATTCTAGCAGAAACCCACAAGTAACACGCACAAGGGGCCACAACCCAGCCATAGGGAGAAGGCCACCAGATTAGTTCATGACACCATGGTTCCACTACAGCTTCTCTTCCACCCTCTTATTCATCTTAAGCCTTGATTTGGGTCAAAATGTTAAGAGTAATTTGAAGGAGTAACAATATTGTGGTGAAGATTAAATTTTAAGAACTCACTTTTTCTCAATAAAAGTAACTTGGCCTAATATAATAGGACCTTATGAGGTAGGAAAATGGGAAATAAAGGTTTATTTGATGAAATATTTTTTCTAAAATTTAATTGGGATATAAATTCTAAGGGGAATATGATAAAACTAATTTTTTTTATCATATGACTAAAGTAAATTTAATATTCATCCTCATTTTTCCATAAATATAATATTATGAGTACTAACTAACTTCTAGTTAAGGATTAATGAGGATTTAATAGAGATAAAAAGAAACCAAGATACATAAGTCTAAGAAGAAGAAAAACCTTCAAGGACTTTGAAGAGAAACAAGAAAACAAGTATATTCAAGAAGGGATGATTTTTTTGGTCATGTTAGTGTAGACATTATGACTACCATAATTACCACTATTTACTTTTCATCTTCACATTGTATTTTAGTCTATTTATTCTAAAAGGAAAATTATGTTTTTCCTCATTGTGAATGTGTTTGGAGTAGTTAAGACATGTTCATAACATTGTTATTTAGTCTTTCTACTTTAGGATTAAAAAAAAACAAAAGTGGAAGTGATTAGAGAAAATCAAAGTTGCTCACAACATTCTCTAAGTGGGTAAGATGAGGTTGGGTTGTACGTAGCCTTAGGGAGTACTAAATCCATTTTTAGATTGAAATTCTTTTGAGAAGACTTCCCCTACTTAAAATATTGGGGTGTGACAACTAGATTGGGTAAAGTTCATTAGTATTGTCATTGTAAGAGCCCCCTCCCCACCCTACCACATATCTCTTACATTACACTAGGTTGAAGTTGTGGTTAATTGTTGTCATTTATTGGGTGTATTTTTTCTTGATTAGTATAGCTTTTAGGTGGGTGAATCCATGTTTTCATTGAGCTACATCTCTACTTGTTGGGCATCAAATATTCTATATGTTTGCATTTTGTTGGGAGTAAAATCAACCTTCTAACTCCACCCCTCACTAGTGTTATTGGAATTAGGTGTTTGTCTACACTAGTTTACTTGTCATCATCAATATTTGAATTCCCGATGTAAAGGGCTCCTAAACATATCTTCTAGTAATTTATGTGTTGTTTCTATGAAATATTTATAATCAAAAGTAATATTCTTTATAAATTTACTTTCTAGGTTAAGGGATGTGATTTCTTCACCAACGGAAAAACCAACCTACTCATGTTTAGTTGACATGTTACAAAGTGATATTAGTCCAACTAGAGTAGAATTTCTACATACTTGAGTTGTAACAAACCTCCTCCACTCGAGGTTATTAATTGCATATGCCTATACCTTTTATTTTATAATCTGTTTTCTTTAATCACAAATAACTAATAGATTTCACATTTAGGAGCTTCAAAACAATGGTAATATTTATAAATATCAATAATGAATCCTAGTTAGACATTAGATAACACATGCAAGTGATGAAATTTTATTAATGGAAAACTAAACAAGTACCTATTATCCTATGCATTATCAAAGTCTAGTCATTAGGCCAAACTAGCATATCACCAACATGCCATAAAGTGAGGGATCTTGTTTTGGGGCATGTTTCCACTTAACCAATGTAACCACATGGACATGGGTGTTTTATCTTGAGTAGGGTTCAATATCAATAAGGGAGGAGGATAAATTACAAAGAACTCAACAAGTTTACTCACTACATCAAAGATTATGCATCCAAATCT
This sequence comes from Pinus taeda, assembly GCA_000404065.3. NCBI lineage: Eukaryota > Viridiplantae > Streptophyta > Pinopsida > Pinales > Pinaceae > Pinus > Pinus taeda. Next base: position 16,824 of record APFE030324957.1, on the reverse strand, counting down.
AACCAATAGACCAAATCAAGTATCACACTTCCAATTACTCAACCATGGCATAGTGGAGAGGCTTATATACTTTCAAAACTCCCATACCATGTAGGGACATGATGTGCATAGATATTTCTGCCACTGAGGGGCTTGCTACATATGTCTTAGTTGTTCAAGCAACTTACCCCAATAGTGGTGCCTCTATGCAAGGATCTTATTAAGGCTTTGTACCCTAATGAATATCCTCTGTTAGTTAAGCATAATAGTTAGTAATAATGACCATACAAAACGAAACATTAATACCCTCAATTTGGTTAGATACAATCACAATATAAGACTATATATATATATATATGTATGTATGTATGTATGTATGTATGTATGTATGTATGTATGTATGTATGTATGTATGTATGTATGTATGTATGTATGTATGTATATATTAAGCATACAAGATCTAGAATCATTCAAGCACATGCATAAAATCTAATCAATACTGAAAATTAGGGGCATGTCTTGGATCCATAGGGAACATACAATTACAACATAGTATAAGTAAGAATAATTACTCAATTAAATAGTTAAACACCAAATACATGTAATACATAGCTTGCAATATTCCAAGGCTATATCAATTTCACATAGATACCCACAAGTAGTTTTCAACAAGATCCTACAAGAGAAATTATACCAAGGGTCAGTTTCCCACTCAATAAATCTAAGCATCATGATAAGTATTTCATATTGATCATGGCTTGAGTTCAATTGACAGATCTTAAATTTATATAAAATTATTTAGTGAAATTTGTTAAATTTTTATTACAAATTCAAACAATTCACATGGAATATTAATATTTAAAAATAATGTTATTTTTATTAGAAAACCCCAAAAATTATAATTCACTATCTTGTTATATGTGTAGAATGAGGTTAAGACCATACTAGTAAAATAAGTTTTGGATTTACCCATAACTTATCGAATTTCAAAAGTAGTGTTATCGAATTTTGTTTTTATATTCATGTCATTCAAATAAAAGGAAACACGTAGTTGGAAATAAAAAAATACTAATAAGGTTAACGCCATCTAAACCATGTTGCATGAGAGGAAGTTTTACGTACAATCGAGAGGGTTATACTAGGAATATACAAGGTTTTGGGTTGTCTTGAGATTTTATTAAAATAAATCCATTGATATTATTACCCAGTACCCAGATGGCCTCAAGGCTGAGGGTTTATAGCCCTATCATGGCAGCGCTAAGAAGTTATTTGTTTCAAAAGCAAAATTTTCGGTATAATGTAGATTAATAATAATGGATCTATACTATATGTTACTATATGTCATTATTCTAGCATTGATATAAATAAAAAACTTTAGCTTTACATGGGTTTAGTGACATGAGTCTAGTACTGGTGTGATATCTCGGAATCTGGAATGTTGATGTTAGGCATTGGGAAGTGGAGCCTTGGTAGGCAACCACCACCACCTTCGGAACCCCAAAACACAATGTTAAACTATGCAGGAATGAAAAAGTTTTTTTTCTTTTTTATTAATACCAAAACATGATCATTAAATGTCACTAGCATTGACATAATAACTTTAAAGTTTACCCATTGATATTTTTATAATACATTATATATATAATATGTTTATAATAAAGTTATTATTCCACTAATAAATGAGTTAAAATTTATCCATAACATTAGAAACATCCCATAATCAAGGAGTTGATCAAAACAAACTTTATCACGACCTTTAAGGCAAAAGGCTCTCCATCCCATAAGTATTTTCATAATTAACTCTTAAAGTTTGACTTACAATCATAATAATCTCAACACCACTTATTATTAATAAAAACACCTTATAATAAATACTATTATTTAACTTTATTCATTAAAAAACTTAAAATATTAGAGAAAACAAAACTCATATCATTCCCTTTTTAACAAAATTGAACTAAAAATACTAATCCAAACCAATTACCTCATCCTGGCATTCACCCACTCCTTTTCAACATAGTGAAGCAAATTAATACAACAAGGTTCATAATAAAAATTATTCTTGTTTAACGAAATTGAGATAAGGCTCATAATGAAAATTTTTCTTGTTTGAACTTCACAATCATTCCCACAAAGATGGAGCAACAAAAACCTATACACAAATAATTTAACGTTAGATTTCTTGTGGTTAACTCTTACCCAATGACTGAGAATGACCACCACCAAAGCACTCAACCATCTACATCTCCAATACTCACCTCCAAATAAACGTTCTCATGTGCTCCTTCATTCCCCATAGAACAATAATTATGTCGATTATGTTCCACTTCAATATTCCACGGAATAGAGTAATTATGACATTGTTCTACCTCATCTAAACGGTCGACTAACTCTACCACTAGTTTCTCCATTGCAGATATCTGCACTTTCAACGTGGAATTTCATTGTTGAAACTTGCCGACTATATTTCCATCCGGGTCATCATTGTCCATGTGATTTTCAGGTTGATTTCCACATTGATTTCCAGTGGGGAAGGAAGTCGTAGTATTTGGAGTAGCTCGTGGTGGAAACAGATTGTTTTGTGTTTCGTGTAAAGGAGGTCGCCTCTACATGTTATGGTCATCGAGAAATTGCCAAATCCATCCATCTAGGGTTCCTTGATGTCTATTTCTATGTCCTTAAGCAGCAGCTCATGGTGGAAATCGATTGTTTTGTGTTTAGTATAAAGGAGGTCGCCTCTGCATGTTCTGGTTATCTCGAAATCGACAGATCTGTCCCTCTAGGGTTCCTTGACATCAATTTCTACGTCCTTAAGGAGCATCTGGTGGTGGAAACCGATTGTTTTGTGTTTTGTATAAAGGAGGCCTCCTCTACATGTTCTGGTTATGTGGAAATCACGAGATCCGTCGATCTAGGGTACGTCCAAATGGGCACCCACATTGACATTTAGGTTTGGGTTGTGACACCTCTTCCACATCCTGATGTCTTCTGAGGTCTTCATTCTTAACACCATGCCAGGGCTTCCTACGGTTCATTTTCTCTTTATTTCACAAGATATCTCGATGTAGGACTGGATGATTAGGGTTTTGATATTTAAATATTAGGGCAGACTCATGTAGTTCACAAGTAACCTAACACCTGGTGAAAAAGTGTTATATATTGCGGGCTCGATTCTACATATATTCATTGGTGGAACAAGTCTGTCCAAAAGAATAGAATACTCGAGGGAGGAATTAATAAAGCTTCCAACATGGTCTCATGATTTCAATATCCAAACTTTCTATTTATAAATATGAATCTTAATAAACACATTGGTATTCGAAATATTAGCTTTTTTTTCATGTTCCAAACATATGTTGTAAGTGGGGATAAGTAGTTAGACCCCCTCATATCCCTCAACGATCACCGGGACGTTTCAGGGGTTATTTAATTCATCAATGACAAATTCAGATAAGTAATTTTCTTTTATCCGTATTTTGGATCTAACTACTTTGTGTAATGTGCATTGTATGGAATACTTTAAATTATAACAATTTTGTTTAATGAGTATTATATTGAATATTTACGCCGTAAGGCGTTTCCCTCTGAAACCCATCCCCCTCTTTTCTTACCTGTCATTCTGGGACACCGTACGATTAAATGTTAGACGATTACAGAAACTTGAGCCGTCGATCAATCCTCCCTCTGAACCGTTCAACTCCCATTTACATTGAAGCGCAATCGATCACGCCATGAGCATGGCATTCGGGCAAAGCTGGCGCAGAGGTGCAGATTGAAAGGTGGCTCACAGAAGCTCCCCACGTTCGGAGAATCGGTGTGTACGACACCAGTGGCGTTGGAAAAACAACGTTGCTCAAAAAAATCTACAGTGCCCACAAAGATGTTATTGGCGTTTTTGATGCTGTCATTTGGGTTACCGTCACCCAATTTCCAATTCTAGACTTGCATAATACTATTGCCTCTGAAGTCAATCTAGACCTGGTCGGCACAGATGTTGATGCCTAGAAGATGCAATTGTCTGCACATCTGAATACCAAGAATTTTTTTTATAGTGTTAGAGGATTTGTGGAGCACACAGGATATGGAGCAACTGGGCGTGGAATTAAACAATGACAGAGCCAGCAAACTCATATTCTCTACTCGCAATAGAAGTCTGGTTGAAGAAATGAAGGCGGAAGCTGAGTGCATTAAATTAGAAGCCATGCCCATAGAAAAATCATGGGATTTGTTTTCTAAAGTGGCTTTCAAAGAAGGAGCTGGAGACCATAGTATTTCTGAGGGGTTAGAGAATATTGCCAGACAAGTATCGAGCGAGTGTAAAGGCTTACCCCTCGTCATAAATGTAATAGCCTCATCCATGATTGGCAAGCGCGATGTAAATGAGTGGAGGCATGCTCTGAGGAAACTGGAGAGTCTGGATTTTTTTTCTCCAATTGCTCATCATCCTCGAATTGATCGAGATTTGTTTTAGAGAATGAGATGGAGTTATGACTATTTGCCCGATGCCAATTTGAAGAACTGTTTTTTGTATTGTGCAATGTTTCCTCAAGATACTGCTTTTCGAGTGAATCCACTTTTGCATATGTGGATGGCAGAAAGTCTCATTAAGGCCAAAGACACCGGGCACAGGTATGTTAAGTTTCTTGAAGATCGTTGCTTATTTCAAGTGAAACACCAAGACAATGTAATTACAGTTCACGATGTTGTGCGGGATATGGCAATATACATTGGAGAAACAGAGGAGAATTGTGTGTTTAGGGCAGGCCAAATGCTACAACGATTCCCTGAGACAGTGATTGAGTGCAAAATAATATCAGTTCTGGCCAATGGTATTAAGTCTCTCCCCACACAGGAACTGAGATGTCAGTAATTGGTGACCCTATTCCTAGGAAAATTGGAATTGAAAGAAATCCCGGAATTGAAAGAAATTCCTGAACCATTTCTACAGGGGCTCACTTCTCTTAAGGTGCTGGATCTAAGTGGAACACAATTAAAATCATTTCCATTATCATTATGGGAGCTGAGACAGCTCGAATTTCTCAATCTGAGCTGGACTAAAATTGCAAATCTTCATGAAGGTATAGGTAATCTTTCTTCCCTTCAGTTTTTGAACATTAGTCATTGCAGCAAGCTAAAATCGTTGCCCTCTCAAATAGGAAAGCTTGGAAACCTGAAATATTTCGATTTTAGCAATTGTTATAACCTAAAGGTCATTCCCAAAGAGATTACAAAGCTTTCAAACTGTGAAATTGTCCAATAATGATCGAATTCAACCAGGCTTTCAACGAAATCTGCAACCCCTGTTCTTTCCATCGTTTAACCCTGAGTATGTTATTCGGATCCTTCAGACACTTCGTACTAAATAACACATCTTTTTAGAAGATGGATCTGGTTTGTTTCTTTTGAAAGTTGTAAATTATGATCAGAGCTCATGCAAAGTTATTTTCTTAGATTTTATTTTTTAACCTGAGAAGGATGGAAAATTAATATTTGGTTCATCCATGATTGGCAAGCGCGATGTAAATGAGTGGAGGCATGCTCTGAGGAAGCTGCAGAGTCTGGATTTCATTTCTCCAATTGCTCATCATCCTCGAATTGATCGAGATTTGTTTCAGAGAATGAGATGAAGTTATGACTGTTTTCCAGATGCCAATTTGAAGAACTGTTTTCTGTATTGTGCAATGTTTCCTCAAGATATTGCTTTTCGAGTGAATCCACTTTTGCATATGTGGATGGAAAAAAGTCTCATTAAGACCAAAGACACCGGGCACAGGTATGTTAAGTTTCTTGAAGATCGTTTCTTATTTCAAGTGAAACACCAAGAAAATGTAATTACAGTTCACGATGCTGTACGGGATATGGCAATATACATTGGAGAAACAGAGGAGAATTGTGTGTTTAGGGCAGGACAAATGCTTCAACGATTCCCTAAGACAGTGATTGACTGCAAAAGAATATCAGTTCTGGGCAATGGTATTAAGTCTCTCCCCACACAGGAACTGCGATGTCAGAAATTGGTGACCCTATTCCTAGGAAAATTGGAATTGAAAGAAATCCCGGAATTGAAATAAATTCCTGAAGCATTTCTACAGGGGCTCACTTCTCTTAAGGTGCTGGATCTAAGTGGAACACAATTAAAATCATTGCAATTATCATTATGGGAGCTGAGACAGCTCGAATTTCTCAATCTGAGCTGGACTAAAATTGCAAATCTTCATGAAGGTATAGGTAATCTTTCTTCCCTTCAGTTTTTGAACATTAGTCATTGTAGCAAGCTAAAATCGTTGCCCTCTCAAATAGGAAAGCTTGGAAACCTGAAATATTTCAATTTTAGCAATTGTTATAACCTAAAGGTCATTCCCAAAGAGATTACAAAGCTTTCAAACTGTTAAATTGTCCACTAATGATCGAATTCAACCAGACTTTCAACGAAATCTGGAACCCTTGTTCTTTCCGTCGTTTAACCCTGAGTATGTTATTCGGATCCTTCAGACACTTCGTACTAAATTACACATCTTTTTAGAAGATGGATCTGGTTTGTTTCTTTTGAAAGTTGTAAATTATGATCAGAGCTCATGCAAAGTTCTTTTCTTAGATTTTATTTTTTAACCCGGGAAGGATGGAAAATTAATATTTGGTTCGGTGGCACATCGACAATCTCGTCCTAAGAGTGTCTAAAGTGATTTTAGACATTTTTATGGAGTTTGTAAATACTTTTTAGAACCGTATTGAAGTTATCAATAAAATTTGAATATTCGTTTCATTTTGCAAGTTGGTTATCTGTTAAATATTACAAATAAACTTAATGTAAGAGATTCTTTTTTAATTATGCCGTAAGGCGTTTTTCTCTGAAACCCATCCCCCTCTTTGCCTACCTGTCATCCTTTGGCACCATACGATTAGATTTTAGACGATTACAAAAACTTGAACCATCGATCAATCCTCCCTCTGAACCGTTCAGATCCCATTTACTTTGAAGCGCAATCAATCTCCTTGGAAGTGTGCGATGTGTGGAAGATTTGCTGGTGCTTTCCGTGGGAACGGGGCATTTCGATCGGGCTTACGATTACGAAAAGGTGAAGAGATGGGGCGCCAGCCAGTGGGATAAGCCTGTCGTTAAAATCGTCCAAGATGGAATTTCCGACAATGTCAATCACGCCATGAGCATGGCATTCGGGCAAAGCCGACGCAATTACGTCAGGATTCATGTAACATGAAAATCAACAGTCGTCTCGTGTTATTTTTCATTTATGCCAACTTTTCCATTTACTGAACAAGGCCTTGGTTGTTTATTTTACAGGGGAACGGATTCACGAACAAATGCATTAGCGACACAGACTATCCGAGCGAGGAAAACGTCAAGCTACTAATGAATTTTGCCGACGGCATGTTGAAGCAGAAAAGCGTGGAGTCCCTCCCGTTCGGCGGAAAACGAAAGCTGCCCTTCAGCAATGGAGAGCGACTTGTCTGGTTTGCAGAATAGGTCATTACCGAGAATCGATTAAGACATTCGAGGTCGATTCCAACTGTAGTAGTGAAGAAAGTGGCCCCTCAAAACTCAATAACGGACGTGGCATGCATAACGCCATAGTCATTTTCATCATTTTTGAAAATTACAAATAACATAAAAAATACAGTAAGGAAGAGAGGGGAATCAGATGCAGCCACCTTGTCTTTCGATAATGTTTAAAGCTTTTGCATTGGTGGGTTAAATAAAATTAGACTGTTCATAAGAAGACAGAAAGGAACGACCAGGTGGGCAGCTAAATTTTTATCGTTACTGTATCTAAATCATCACTTTCTGTTGGAATGTGTATAGTATCATACTCTGTTTAGCGATTAAATACTGAAATTGATCTGGGGTTTGCAGATTGTATATCAGTGTGACATAACCATATGCGAGTTTAGAGTGCCAGGAAAATCAAGGTTTTTATCATGCTGATCCCCTATTTTGTGTGGGTAGTTCTTCTATTGATATAAGATACAATTATGCAATGACTGAAACGATTGAAAATAAAATGCAGGGTCTTAGTGAGATTCAGATAGTTACGATTGATTTGCAAGACAGACCAGCATGGTACAATGAGAAAGTTTATCCTCCGAACAAGGTTGGCTCTTGTTTCTATGTTTATCTAATTTTATTTTTCTTTTAGTTATTCAGGGGCAGTTGGATCCGCTATTTGGGTCATTGTTTGATTATTATGTAATTAGGGCCTGTAGTGTAAAAACTTTGTTATTAGTTTATCCTCTGAACAAGGTTGGCTCTTGATTCTATGTTTATCTAATTTTATTTTTCTTTTAGTTACTCAAGGGAAGTTGGATCTGCTATTTGGGTCATGGTTTAATTGCTATGTAATTAGGGCCAGTAGTGTAAAAACTTTGTTATTAGTTTCTTATCTCGATCCAAGTAGATGCAAAAGAGAAATTAGATGGGTTGGTCCTCGTTTTACCTTAGCTCAGGTAAAAGGGAACACGCTTGCACATTAACAAGCAATCCACCTTTTGTTAATTGATAGAGAATTATGTTTGGCTCAGTAGATTTGATCTATGACCAAGTAAATTGGGGTGGGGATCATAGGGTTATTGCATGAGCTGGATAAGGTTATTACCTTACCAAATTTGGGGTTTATCTTGCCACAAACCCAAATATTTTAATATATGTGCATTGTGTTGGCTACAAATTAGTATGTTGTCAGATGCAACTTTAATTAATAAGTGATTTATGAGATAACATACTGTTGCTTAGGGTTCAGATGCAACTCCAAGCTTAAGATCCACACACTTCTCACTGTGTCCTGATAGGTTTGAAGCTTAGAGTTCAAATGCTACTCCAAGTTTATGAGCCATCCTCTCACTGTTGCTTGAGAGGCTGCAATGAATTTTTGATCATCACTGTTTTAGCCTTTTACAATTTGGGCATGGAATAAGAAAGACCAACACAGATTTGGGATTGCCTTTTAACATTCCTAGTCAGCTAGGAAGATCTATTTCTTGTGTGTTTTTGTGTGATCATCATTAATATTTCAAGCAAGGAACGTGCAAAAATAGAAGTGCCAAATGTCAAATGTTACAAAAGGGCCAAATGTCTGCAAGATATAGAGTGGAACTCACAAATAACTCACTATTTTTAATTTTCCAGGTTCCTTCTCTTGAGCACAGTGGCAAGGTCACAGGAGAGAGTCTGGATTTACTTGAGTATCTCGAGAACAATTTTGAAGGACCTAAAATTTTTCCCACGGTATGTGTTACCCTACCTAAATATTGTTAATTTAGGTCATTAGCTAAATCAAAGTGTCTCAATGGTCAGACACTTCGTATTTGTCAATTTTAGTTTATAATGTTGAAGTCGTTAGAGACTTTTTCAGGGAAGCAGGGTAGGGTTGGAACGTGAGCTGTAATACCTTTAGGAATTATTGTCTAGATTTACTGCCAGAGTCTATGCTCTATAACTTTCTTGCCATTAAACAGGATGCTGCCAAAAAAGGGGCTGCAGATGAGTTACTGAAGTATACAGATACTTTTACAAAAAATTCACTCATCGCTTCAACCAAGCCGGATTCTGAGACTGCACAAGAAGTTGGTAAGAACAATTTTTCAGAAGAAATCTCATACATTTGAATAAGATGTCTTATATTCAATGGATTATGAAGAGTGTGGATTCTAGCATATAGATATCTCCCCAAAAGATGCATAGTGTCTGTATAGAAAGGCATTTTATAGCATAGACTATGCTTTTCACTTTTAAGGCTCTCCCCACATCTATATCAGGTGCAGTGAGAAGCATCGTCACCTTCTTGGCCTTTTCCATATCCTTGTGCAAAAGCTTCCCAAGCTCACGCTGGCCCAAAACATTATCTATGTAAATAAAGGTGGGCACCTTCTAGCTGCCCATCCTCATGCTTCCTAATATCGGGAAAGGTCTCTCCATGTTTAATCAAATATTTGTAAATCAATCTCTGCAACTCTATTTTCTTTGGAATTGAATGATTGAATCTATATTTTCTAAGAGTTAAACTATAGAATGTTTACATCCTTCAATGTCAAGGAGTGAAATGACTGCATCTGGTCCTCTATTACCAGTACATACATTTTATTTCACTTGTACCATGGATAAACTTGTCCCCTATTGGGCAATACATTTTATTTCACTTGTACCATAGATAAACTTGTCCTGTATTGAGAAATGTCCACCAATACTTTTTATTTGGCTTGCCTGATAGATAAACCTGGGAAATCTCCACCACTACTTTTTATTTCCAGAATCTTCATTGATAAAGCCAATATTGAAGGGAATAAATCTGCACATTAAAACTGGAGAAAAGGTAGCCAATTTGTGGCTCAGTGGGATCAGGGAAATATGCTCTCCTATATACAATTCTTGGAGAAATCCCAAAAAATTCAGGAGATGTAAGTTGAACAGTAACTACTCTTCTTGAGCAAAAGTAACCATTTCATAGTTCAACAAGATTGTAGATGCAACTTTTTTTCCTTCTATATACATAAATTCTTCCATAAAATTTTTGATTGGACTACGTGCAGGTTGAAGTATATGGCAATGTTGCCTACGTGGCACAAACAGCTTGGATTCAGAGTGGTACTGTCAGAGAACATACTCTATGGGAAACCAATGGACAAAATTCAATATAAGAAGGCAATAAAAGCTTGTGCGTTAGACAAGGATATAGAGAGTTTTGCTCATGGAGATATGACGAAGATTGGGGAGAGAGGACTGAATATGAGTGGAGGACAAAACCAGAGGATTCAGTTGGCTAGAGCAGTAAGTTTTGGAATTCTGCCATATGGCTGAACATCTTATTCAATTGGGTAAAATTTAGTTGCTTTTCCTTTTGGAATCCAGCATATAGATATCTCCCCAAAAGATGCATAACGTCTGTATAGAAAGGCCTTTTATAGCATAGACTATGCTTTTCAATTTTAAGGCTCTCCCCACATCTATATTAGGTGCAGTGAGAAGCATCGTCACCTTCTTGGCCTTTTCCATATCCTTGCGCAAAAGTTGCCCAAGCTCACGCTGGCCCAAAACATTATCTATGCAAATAAAGGCGGGAACCTTCTAGCTGCCCATCCTCATGCTTCCTACTATCGGGAAAGGTCTCTCCATGTTTAATCAAATATTTGTAAATCAATCTCTGCAACTCTATTTTCTTTGGAATTGAATGATTGAATCTATATTTTCTAAGATTTAAACTATAGAATGTTTACATCCTTCAATGTCAAGGAGTGAAACGACTGCATCTGGTCCTCTATCACCAGTACATACATTTTATTTCACTTGTACCATGGATAAACTTGCCCTCTATTGCGCAATACATTTTATTTCACTTGTACCATAGATAAACTTGTCCTCTATTGAGAAATGTCCACCAGTACCTTTTATTTGGCTTGCCTCATAGATAAACCTGGGCAATTTACACCACTACTTTTTATTTCCAGAATCTTCATTGGTAAAGCCAATATTGAAGGGAATAAATCTGCACATTAAAACTGGAGAAAAGGTAGCTGTTTGTGGCTCAGTGGGATCAGGGAAATCTGCTCTGCTAGACAGAATTCTTGGAGAAATCCCAAAAAATTCAGGAGATGTAAGTTGAACATTAACCACTCTTCTTGAGAAAAAGTAACCATTTCATAGTTCAACAAGATTGTAGATGCAACTTTTTTGCTTTCTATATACATAAATTCTTCCATAAACTTTTTGATTGGACTACGTGCAGGTTGAAGTATATGGTAATGTTGCCTACGTGACACAAACAACTTGGATTTAGAGTGGTACTGTCAGAGATAACATACTCTATGGGAAACCGATGGGCAAAATTCAATATAAGAAGGCAATAAAAGCTTGTGCATTAGACAAGGATATAGAGAGTTTTGCTCATGGAGATATGATGGAGATTGGGGAGAGAGGATTGAATATGAGTGGAGGACAAAAACAGAGGATTTAGTTGGCTAGAGCAGTATATAACGATGTTTCTGTTTCCTTGGTTGAGTGCAGGTTTCAGTTGATCAAATAAAAGCTGCAAATAAGTACACTGATGACACCATCTATGCTGGAGAAAATCTTATAATTCCTTGAGAGGGATATGGGAGCTCAGATTATATTTGAAAGTTTGTAGTACAGGTTGTCATGGAATGTGTATGCAGTAATTTTCACAATAGCCTCAAGTCCCCAGTCTTGTTTAGATATAAGAGATCGTCCAGTCCAGTTTGAGTTTTGGATTGTTTATGGTAGGTTATCTATCACAAATTTTAAGGAAATATGTGATAAGCCAGTTGGAAATGTATTTGTTTTGTTTATACAGATTTATTTTAGATTTGTTACTCAGGCGCATGATGTCATGTTCTAGAGATACCCTGTCCATGTATCTTTACTATCTCGTAAAATGCAAGTTGAATGCTAATCATGCCAGAGTCTAGTGATGCTTTGGAAACTCATGTAGAAAATGGGTGATTGGTATTCCCTGCATGACAATGCTACCCTGCGTTTATTAATAAGCTTTATCGTTATATTGAACTCTTGTATTTTGGTGAGTGGTCTGACTCTATTTATCAAGTATCTTTATTCTTTGTCCCACCTTATTGTAGAGCATTTCTTAGCGTAGTTGTTGTTCAACTTTTTGAATGCATGTGAAACTAAGTTGCCATGTTCTTCCCTTCTATCCATTGTATAAGACTTGTGTAACTGGTTCTGTTTCCTTGGTTGAGTGTAGGTTTCGGTTGATCAAATAAAAGTTGTAAATAAGTACACTGATGACACCATCTATGCTGGAGAAAAACTTATAATTCCTTGAGAGGGATATGGGAGCTCAGATTATATTTGAAAGTTTGTAGTACAGGTTGTCATGGAATGTGTATGCAGTAATTTTCACAACAGCCTCAAGTCCCCAGTCGTGTTTAGATATAAGAGATCGTCCAGTCCAGTTTTAGTTTTAGATTGTTTATGGTAGGTTATCTATCACAAATTTTAAGGAAATATGTGATAAGCCAGTTGGAAATGTATTTGTTTTGTTTATAATTTGTTACTCAGGGGCATGATGTCATGTTCTAGAGATACCATGTCCATGTCTCTTTACTATTTCGTAAAATGCAAGTTGAATGCTAATCATGCCAGAGTCCAGTGATGCTTTGGAAACTCATTTAGCAAATGGGTGATTGGTGTTCCCTACATGACAATGCTACCCTGCATTTATTAATAAGCTTTATCGTTGTATTGAACTCTTGTATTTTGGTGAGTGGTCTGACTCTATTTATCAAGTATCTTTATTCTTTGTCCCACCTTATTGTAGAGCATTTCTTAGCGTAGTTGTTGTTCAGCTTTTTGAATGCATGTGAAACTAAGTTGCCATGTTGTTCCCTTCTATACATTGTATAAGACTTGTGTAACTGGTTTTGTTTCCTTGGTTGGGTGCATGTTTCAGTTGATCAAATAAAAGCTGCAAATAAGTACACTGATGACACCATCTATGCTGGAGAAAAACTTATAATTCCTTGAGAGTGATATGGGAGCTCATATTATATTTGAAAGTTTGTAGTATAGGTTGTCATGGAATGTGTATGCAATAATTTGCACAACAGCCTCAAGTCCCTAGTCTTGTTGAGATATAAGAGATCGTCCAGTCCAGTTTGAGTTTTGGATTGTTTATGGTAGGTTATCTATCACAAATTTTAATGAAATATGTGATAAGCCAGTTGGAAATGTATTTGTTTTGTTTATAATTTGTTACTCAGGGGCATGATGTCATGTTCTAGAGATACCCTGTCCATGTATCTTTACTATCTCGTAAAATGCAAGTTGAATGCTAATCATGCCAGAGTCCAGTGATGCTTTGTAAACTCATGTACCAAATGGGTGATTGGTGTGCCCTGCATGACAATGCTACCCTGCGTTTATTAATAAGCTTTATCATTGTATTGAAATCTTGTATTTGGTGCCTCCAGAATTATTGAACTCTTGTATTTGGTGCCTCCAGAATTATTAATTTCCAACCCTTATTGCGATGTGAATGGTTACTATTTGTCATTTGGTATGCATAACAAGCTTTAACTTCTTTTGATAATAAGAAAATGCAGGCTGCATACTGGCATTTGCCTCTCAACTGGACTATTTAATGGTTATTTTCCACAAGTAAATAAACAATCTTCATTTCAGATGGCATTTTCTCTTTGAAACTGTGCCTCTGGACAACAACCTACTAACTTAACTGAACATTCATAAAGCTCTGCCAAATCTTAGTAGCTCACGACCTATTTTAAATTCTATCAAACTTATTCGAACTAACACAGTATTTACTTAAGCGGGGTCATTTCACACTGCTTAGTACAATAGAATGATCTTTCTTGAAATAGAATAAGTACTTCAAAAAAGTACCTATGAATTTTACTCATAGTTATTTGACTTTAACCTTAACAGAATCCTCTGCGGAATCTCTATATGTCTTCTGGTTCAATGTGTCCCGTGTTTTACCCAAAAAAGATGAAGCAAAAAGGGCATCCTGGCCTTGCACAACCGGACATTAGAAACTAAGGAACTGACAACAACCATAGAAGGAGGATTGGAAAGGAGGAGACTCTTCCTATAGCCTGAAATCTTAAATAATCCCCAAAGTTTTCTTAGCTTTTCATAGAATTAACAAACACTCATATCCTTTATACAATGTAATTGAATTGGCACCTAAAAATAAAAAAACCTCAGGAAAATATTTGCACAATCTTTCATTTACAGAAGAGGCCAGCAAATTTTCAATTTTTCAAAATTTGGCGATAATTTTCAGGTTGAACAACGTAACCTTAAACCCTAACCCCAGAAATAAATATCCCACTAAACCCCAAGTAATACATATAAGATCAGACTGCAAGCCAAAGAACTCAGTTTTTGAAATTTTTCACACTGCTGGATTGTTTGAGGAAGAGAAGCCCTTGTAGCCCTTGTACGCGTACCCTGCAATTCTCGAATAATAGAACCCTGGGACAAACAAGATTGTTCCCAACAACGCAAACAACATACCTGAACAACAATAAATAGAAATCCCACAAAAATAAAATCAGATATAACCCTCAATCTTCAGCAGTAAGACAACACCGATATAAGAGGCCAAAAAATCCAAAAACAGATTTGAGAAATAGAAGAAAAATGAAATGCTTTATTTCCGGATAAAAATCATAGAAAAACCATGGGTTCTGTCACCGATTTGCTGAGAGAACATGAAGAGGCCAATGGCAATGACGATGGTGCCGAGGATTAACAGTGCAACTGCAATATTATGGTTAATTGTCGATAGATGTTTATTTTCAATGGGGAACACAAGCAAGAGAATCTTTGTGATCAACACACACCCACTGAAAATTAGCATCATTAAAACTATTGAAATTCTTTGGTACAAGAGTCCTGCAATAATTCAATTATAACAATAATATAACAATAATTTTCTCTTTGATAAGAAATACACACAAGACATAACAATGATTTACTTACAATTGGATTTTGCAAGAATATCTCAAACAATTGTTTTATAATTTAAAACTGAAACTAAATACACAAAGAAATGCAAGGCATAACAATGATTTTTTTTTTTTTAATAATAAATACACACAATAATTTATTTGCAATTAGATTTTGAAACAATATCTCAACAATTATTTTATAATTTAAAAATGAAACTAAATACACAATATTTCAACAATTGTTTTATAATTTAAAAATGAAATTAAATACACAAAGAAATGCAAGGCATAACAATGATTTACTTACAATTATATTTTGAAATAATATCTCAGAATTTGATTACTATTTAAAACTGAAACTGGTATTAAAA
The DNA here is from genome assembly GCA_000404065.3 of Pinus taeda. Lineage (NCBI taxonomy): Eukaryota > Viridiplantae > Streptophyta > Pinopsida > Pinales > Pinaceae > Pinus > Pinus taeda. The sequence goes on along the minus strand of APFE030324957.1, from coordinate 1,018 downwards.
GAAGTTTAAAAAACTTATTTTTCTTATGAAATGAAAAAGCCTAGATGGTGGAAAGTAACTATGCAACTAAGGAGAGTGTTATGTGTTTTTATATCTAGAAATGCAGAGTGTTATTACACAAAGGCCCATGCATGAGAAGGTAAGGTAGATGGAAAAGTGATAGAGTACTTTGTGAAGAAGACTATTATGTTGTCGTAAATTATATTTTTATTTTGACATAAAATTTCAAAATGTAGGAAAGTAGAGAGAGAGTGTTATGAGTTTATCTCTAGGAATCTAGAGTGTGATGATAGAAGGTCATGTATGTATGAGAAGGTAGATGGAAAGTCCAAGTCATATATGAGTAGGTAGGGTAATTTAGATATATTATTATTCTCCAAGGACCATGGAGCTAACTGAAATCTATTTTTATATGATTTGTGACACACGCAGAGTTAGTCAATATTACCATACTAGGAGTAATGAACAAGAGATGTTTTTGTGTACGATGTTGCCATGGAATATAATCGGCATAGGATTAATGTGGGTTGGAGGACAATACAGAGCTCCTTCATGAGCCCAAGCATTTGTTTTCACCTCCTTATCGACCACCTGTAGCGTCATAAGGAATATATCCTGGCAGGGATTCAGTTCATCACAATGTGATATGGTTTAAGGTCTTCATATTTCTAGGCAAATACATTAGAATGTTGTTTGAAAATATTAACATACCTCTCCTTAAAATTTTGTATATCGATATGGATACCCAATTGTTGTTCGCGTGAATTCATTTGTTTAACTTCACTTTCAACTAGGCAATCTTTAAGGTATCTAAACAAGTTCAATGGATATTTATGACTACTTTTATTCCATTTCATAGCCACTTTAACCCCCTAATAGGGTTTTCCGCATGGCTTCCTCAATTCAAACTCATTATCATGGACCCTTGCCTTCAAAAAAGCCCATTCACATTTCAATATTCTTCCACACACTATGCCTTACGGCGTTTCCTTTGCAACATTAGGTGCAAATGCTAGTT